>JAAXCT010003164.1:0-42852 GCA_012490785.1 Eragrostis nindensis | reverse complement strand
TGAAGTGAGAACGTACCCGTTAGCACAGGCTCTCCCTGTGGGATGTCTTCAACATTAGTGTAGTTAACTTGAGCCTTGCGAGGAGCAGCACTTCTCTGCTGGTTAGGTGCTTGACCCAAATGGTTGAATTGGGGTCTTCGGGGCGTGCAATCACGAGCAAAATGGCCAGTTTTACCGCAATTGAAACACCCATTATTATTTCCTTGTCTTGCAGGAGGTTGGTCACGTGGACCTTGATTGTGCTGCTGTTGAGTAGGAACACGGGATGCATTTTGCTGCGAAGGACGGGAAAATTGCTGCGGTTGAGGTGCTCGGAAGCGCTGCCCCGGATGGTGATATATACACCACCTATGCTTGGATAGCTGACCAGCAGGAGCACTAGAAGATGCCTTTTTTACGATCTTCATCCTCAACTTGACGTAGCATCCTCTTGGACAATGGCAGCATTAACAAGATCATTGAATTGTGCCAGTAGTCTGCCAAGTCAGACGTTCTTCAACTTAGCATTCATGCCACGGAGGAATGTAGTCCCTTCTTTTCATCGTATTTTCTTATCGACATAGCTGGTGGCATACTGGGAGAGATGGTTGAAGGTTTCAGCATACTGGAGGACACCCCTCCCTCCTTGTTTCAGGTCTAGAAATTCCTGAAATTTCCTTTGCATAAGACCAGCTGGAATAAAATGAGCACGAAATGCAGACTTGAACTCAGTCACTGCACTTGATGACCAGCGGAAATGAAGCTTCATAGTTAGCCCACCAAGCACTAGCAGGCCTAGGAGTTGTTGTGCTGCAAAGAGAGTTTCTGATGTTCGGTTGCAATTCAAAAGACCGAACTTAGATTCAGTAACCCGCAGCCAGTTGTCAGCATCAAGAGGTTCCTTGGCACGCTCAAACATGGGAGGGTGAGTATCCAAGAAATCCGTGTATGAGCAGGGGTCGGGGTGATCATGAGGATGAGCTTGACGTCCACCAGGTCGGGACGTATTCTGCACTAACTGGCGCAAAAGTTCACCTCAGCGCGAGATGCAAAGAGTGCCGCAATAGCTCAGCCAAGGTGGGAGGCTCATTATTGTGCTTGCGAGCCTCAGGAATATCAGTACGCCGAGTGTTCACCATGCTGAAAAATTTAGATTAACAAGCACGTTAACACCTCATACCAATATTTTTGTTCAGCAATAAGGTACTTGTGCAGAAGGAATAAATTGCAGCAGGAAAAACCAATTTCACAAGCAACAACCATTTCCATTAAGCTCCACAAAATATTACATGGTCGCTGCCCACGCACATATGACGATCAGTTTGCACCTAACATGTCAACGCATAACTAAGGTCTGCGGACACATCGTGCGAGATACTAGAGCGAACTACAGCTCCTAACACAAAGTCATACACTACCTGCCACTATCTTACAAGATGCTACTATACTACAAGGTAACATTAGCATCTAACTCCTAATCACTCTGGGATACAGAGTCTTGACCGCATAGCTTGCTCTGCAAGGCTTCTCGCATAGCAGCAGCGAGGTCAGCTTCCCCATTGTTGTAAGCAACCCTCGGGGTAGGGGTCGATGAAGCACAGCTCTCAACATGAGAAGGCTCCGGCTCTGGAGTTGGGAGGTCCTCATAGTCCATTCAGAATTTTCTTGAATTTCTTCTGGTAGGTTAGCAGCGGGGGAGGAGGTTGAACAGCTGCCAGATGCTCTAACAGCTGCTGATTGTCCTGCTGGATAACCGCCATTTGATTCTGAAGCTCATGGATGAAGTTATGAGCTTGGGCAAGGTGGTGCTCGAAGATCGTGCGCGTTGTTAAGATAGAACTGAGCATCACCGCGAGCTTGTTCTAGCTCCAGCTCACTAAATTCATTCTTATCATTGAGATACTGAAGTTCTTCCGGATGTACGCGCTCTATATCCACTAGCTGCTGCTCAAGTTCATGGATACGGGCAACGAGCATGTTGTTGTTCTCAGCAGCCATCTGTAAGGACATAATTTGAATAAGTCAAATCTTTTCCTCCACAGAATAAATAGGCTACAACTGGATACATGCAGATAATTCAACAACTTTATAATTCACATTTTCCAACATAATGTGAAAAAGGAATTGCTAGAACAAGAGCGACTTTGACTGTACAGCAGTCGGAAACATGCAAATTTCGACCAGTAAGCTAAAGAGTCAGAACATATGCCTAGCTTCAAGTTACAGAGGACTTTCTCAGCTTTCCAAAATGGGTTTAAACTCGATCAAACTCCAAACGAAACTAAAGTTATGAATTTTTAAAATTTGAACTTTTGCTGAGTCGAACAGGCTGACAGAACGTCTGTAATTTAGCTATACAGAAAGCACCAGAAATCAAAATACGTGAGACCACCTGGAAATGAAAGATAATCTCCAAATCTTTCCATCAAGTACTCATTTGCCTCTACTGCATATCAGAATCAGGAGTTATGAATTTTTCATTATCACCTACTCCCCAGAAAAGACAGATTGACATGAGTCCAGTAATTCTGAGCTACTGGTCACAACAGAACTCGAAATCCTATGAGACCACTTGGACCTGATAGATGATTTCACAGGCTTTCCAGATTGTATTCAAACTCGACCAAACTCCCAAGTATAACTGAACTTATGAATTTTCAAAGTGACAGGTTCTGCAGAGAAAACCGATTGACAGGGCGTCGGTATTCTGACTCTACTGACCAAACAGGAATCAGAAACACATGAGACCACTTGGATATGAAAGAAAATTCAAGATCTTTCCAGCAAGTATTTATTTGCATCCATTGGATAAGGGAATCAGGAGTTATGAGTTTTTGAAGTGACAGGACAGAATCGAGACAGATTAACAGTTGGCTGATATAAGTCATTTCAAATTCGAAATTTTTCCTCTTTTCAAATTTCAAATTTTAATCAGAGATGAGTGGTCAAGGAAAGGCAACTTTTAGTTCAGAAAACTTAAGAATGCCATGATGCAACATTTTGTTTTAACCTAATTATTCGTTCCTCACTCAAAAGAAAATAATGCCATTATATCCGCCTCGTATTTCGGTGGCATACTCGTCTCTCAATCGTGTTAGTCTAGCAAACGGTGTGACCTCTAACGTGGTTAGGGTACCTGCAGAAAAACACACATCGCCACCTCAAACAAGCTACACAGGTGACGCCATCATTCACGCCGATGGGCAGCGAAAACAGAATGTAATGCATGGCTCAAACAATCTCAACACCTCTCGCCTCCTCACAAGCTCGACGGCTCGTGGAACAATAACACCCCCCACAATACGAGTCCAGCTCGTAAACAAAAATCCTGAGCCATACATGTTACTTACCTTCTTACCTGGGCGTCGGTGCGTCGTTACAGAAAAGTACACAAAAACCCTTATTGCCACCTGAACACTAACATCCTTATGTGGGCAATACTAACGTATCCTCACCGTATATCATAGTTTTTCAAAATATGGCGTTAAGTGTTTGTATTATCTTGGACCAGCTCTGGTACCAGCTCTAACAGTCCGATCCACAGGATCTTTGTCCCACGGTGCTGTTTAAGCAGACACGAGATAATACAACACTTTCATCTTAATTAACAAGATTATTATCTTTATTACAACAAGGTCAGAGTTCAGCGGAAGATAAAGTTAGCGGAAGCGACAAACGATAAGTTCGAAAACACGTAAGATACATGAGAGCTACATCAAACTCTCAACGGTACAGCATTAGCAACATTCGGATGCCCATCCAGAATGTCACTTTAGCAACTCATCACTGCAGCGGCTGATCGGACTCCCAGTGGGCAGTCCAACCTGCTGGGACTTGCACATCCCAGGAAGAACACCATCAGGCCAAGGTAATATCTGTACTACCTGAAAAAAACGAAGGCACAAGCCTGAGTACTAATTACTCAGCAAGTCTTACCGTCAATGACTCCTAGACATGCCAAGGCTTACCATAGGATGGCTGAATTTAAAATGACTCGCACTTAAGCAGCAATATTTCTTTCTAACAATATTTTAGCCAAGTCTTATCTTGATTAAACAGTGGCATATGTGAGAAAAGACAGTAAACAGGCAATTTAACATATAATATATGAACAACAAGTATGGGAGTAATATCAACAATAATCCATATTCTAACAAACAGTTCCTCATCATCCTCAAGTCATGTGTGCTACGTGAAGCTCAATTCACAAGAGGGTACTCATTACTGCGAGGGACAGCGATTTGCAATCGATTTACACCAGCTGGGAAAACCCGAGATACACGACGTATATGCACCACTCACGATGGTCCTATACGGCAACCGTTCGCAAGACAGTAAACAATCAGCACGGTCTAGTCTCAGGGATTGGGCAGCCGTCCACACCAACGGTACCTCGTACCTCCCATGGCCTGAACCTGCCCAATACAGCTGTACAAGGTACCGTACCACCTTGCCACCATACATGCTACATCAGTTTGCTAGTTCCCATTAAAACTAGTATGTACTCGGTACGGTTCAATGCTCGATCAAGAGGGCCAACATCGATACGGTCCTTAATCGATCAGGCAGGGCTACAGCAGCCAAACCTCCATGTGTTGCTGCAACCTACACATGCAATATCCCTGCCCCGGTCTCCACAATAAATAAACTCATTCCATTATCTTCAACTTTAGTGATCAAGTTCTTATTCACGAACAACAATACTCGATACGAGATACTTTAACTAGGCATAGCAGGTATTCTACCCGAGCTACTAGGATAGACACATAACAACATAGGACATCTGGGGAACATGCAGGAGGGTTTCCAAACAACTCCTATAAACTTAAGTGCAACAAACATACTAGACTCACTAGCAGTATTATTTCCAGAAACAAAAATATTTGCAAAAATGGGTGGGATGCACCGGGGCTTGCCTTGTGCTTCAACAACTAAGTTAGTTGCTGCAGAGTCAGTTCCCTGAGTGGAGATATCCTGCTGAAGATCCTCTCCAACTTCTTGATTATCGTTTCCTATTAAGTAATGATGTGTTAATGAAAAGAATGCAAAGAAACTCAAATCAACATGTATATGCAATGTGAGTGACTTGGTTTCAGATTCAAAGTAATAGTTTCAATTCTGAACTTGGTGATTTGGATTCAGTTTTCTTTATTTCTTCATTGACTCCGATGAAGCATTATTATACTATAAGCAATTCCTTCCAATTACACCCAAGTAAGTCAAAATAAAATCTTTTCTGGACATGTTGGACATGAAGGACTTGCTACTGATACTAACATGCAATAACAGGTCATGAGACGAATTTTCATGATTTATAAGGCAATAGAATAATTATAAAGAAGATGACAAGTTTATCAAAAAGAAACACTGATTAATTATTTCTACAGAAACATTGTGCATGTAATACATCACTGGACAGAGCATGACAAGAGGATTCTAACAAGCATGAGTTTGCATTTTTGTGACAAGCAATTAATAACTATGAATTAATTGGTGCTAGACTTACAAAAATAATACAGGTCAAGATATACAGAATCAAGATGCACATCATGAACTACTGGACAGATCATGCTCCAAGGATTCCAAAAAGTCCTAGTTTGCAATTTTAGCACAAGCCAATCATTTACTATGAATTAAACATGGTTTACTTCAAAAATCATACAGGCAAAAATACGTCAGAACATTGAGCAATAAGATACTCTGTGGATAGATCTAATCAAGAAGAGCACAACAAAATTTAGTTTGCAATTTTTGGACTTATATAACTCCAGATCTCAATTTTCAAGTTTGCACGATTTTAAGAAAGTCGAATATTGACGGTCGGGCCAACGCTGTACAGAACAAAGCGTGTCCTACCTGTCAGTAGCATTCAACTCGAAGTTGACCAAGATTTTAAAAAGTATGCTTACCAGCAGGATTTTTTAAAACACACCTGTAAGGTGCAGCCCCCGAGCTTCTGGGTAATCCAAAGGATTAGGCAGAAGGTCTAAAAAGAGCCTGGAATATAGACAAAATCTATTACCGTAAAGGGGAACTCCATGGGAGTTATGGAACTCCCCACAACTGGTGCACTACAGCTGTTAAAACCAGAAGTGAGTTACGAGTCTCGAACCGAGCTTTCACTCGGCCGGAATCTAAGCCCATCTAGCAACTTGTGCCCAGGATGATGACAGCTCGTAGGTTTGGCGACCGCCTCGCTCTTCACTGCAGTTCATAAAACCGACTCAAAGAGCGAGTTAAATTCTGGGAAAAACCTCCCGTAGGTCTTCAACGTCCGAGTGAAGATCTTGTGCAGCTGTAGCCCGAAGAGTATGGCCACTGACCGGCCGAGTGGAGAAGCATAGGGTGCACGTCTAGTGCATCCTATGGATGTAGCCCCCGAGTCTATGAAGAAGTCACAGAGTTGTTCATAGACTCTAATAGAAGCTGTAGAATATATCCGCATGAAGACATCCGCTGAAGTTGAATCCAGATGTGGCAAAGTAAAACTTGCTCGCCTGACTGAACGAAATTCGACGTGGGCTCACGCGAGTGAGCCCACGTGGGCTAGCCCCCGAGTCTATGAAGAAGTCGTAGAGTTGTTCATAGACTCCAAAGAAGCTAAGAAGAAAATAATCCTGAATATCCGACTGCCGACTGCCCGAGTGAAGAAGCATAGAAGTGCGACGTGGGCTCACGCAAGTGAGCCCACGTGGGCTAGCCCGGAGTCTATGAAGAAGTCGTAGAGTTGTTCATAGACTCCAAAGAAGCTAAGAAGAAGATGTACCAAACTCAGAATATGCCGAATGAACTGAATGCCATCAGTGTGCTGCCAAAAGTTACTATGCCGATCACGTGTGTGATGTCCAAAACAACCCACGGGAACACAATAAAACCAATAATGCCCGAGATACCACTTGAATCGTCGTTTGCTGCCTTTCCACCGCAGCATCCTTATCAAAAACAGTCACAGCTCTGCTATAAGTAAGCTGCGACCACAGCCCCCAAGTATCCATCGAAGTTAGCTGAAGATGAAGAAAACCAACAGCTCGAAAAAGAAAGGTGCCTCCAGTTCCAACCAGCAGCCCCCAGCTGAACCACAACCACCAATTGTAGCCATGCCAAACCTTGAGAACTTAGCCATCATTGAAGCTCCACCAATAGTACCGCCACTGAATGTTGTGCTGCCACCTCCAGGTCCATTCGATCCATCTCTGCCGGAATACATTGATGTCTCATCTGAAGATGAAGCCACCGGAAATCCTCGCCGTCGCTATCTGCCTAATGGTCTGCCGCCATGGCAGCCCATCAATCGTCCAGCTGCAAGTCGTACCCGAAGCCGCACTCGTCAAGATCCACTAAGAAGGGAATAAAAGATGAAGATCTTGAAGAGAACCACCGAATATCTTGTATCAACAATGTGTAATATCTTGCATGCTGTAATCTTGTATCCACTTGTCATGTACCATCATGGGAAGAATAAAAATCACTTTGTGTGTGTGTCATGTGTCATCTAGAAGTAACCAGAAGAATAGCCGAGTGGTTACGGCCTCAAATATCAGCCAGCCGACTGAATTTGGTTGTTAGTGGAGATAAAACGCTGAAGTAAACATGTTATAACAGCCAGAAAATCTGGACCATCCAAATTAGATCAACAGATCTGAACCGTGCGTGAAATTTTCCCGCTCCTTTAAACCACTGTATCGCTATCTTCCTCAACACACTTGCGACAGTTCGCCTTCCTTATCGCTTTCCATTCCGCCATGATCCAAATCAACAAACTCCCAATCGCCAAGCCGACGAACTCTAATCCGCCATTCCAGCGAACTCCAATCCGCCATTGGTGCCGCCGGACTCGGAGATTGCGCCGCCATCAACAAGATCACGCCGCCGGTGAGGAAATCGAAGCTGCCATTGGAGATCCGCCGGTAAAGAGTTGAAGCTAGCGGTGAAGATTCGAAGCCGCCGTTGAAGATTTGCCGGTGAAGAGCCGCCATCGAGGAATCTCCCGTTGAAGCCATGGCCGGAAAGAAGAGGGCTGCCTCACGGAAGCGGAAGGCAAGCCCGCCGCCGCCAGCCGATGAGGACAACCGCTGGCCGGAGTCCATCATGACGGAGGAGAAGTGCCAAGAACTGACCAGCGCTGGGTTACTACCGGATCGCGAAGTGATTGGATGGCGTCCCGCCGCCGGTGAGCAATTCCCCACTCCGTCCCCTGATGAGGTCGTCATTTTTGATGCATTCGTCCGCCGTGGATTAGGGTTGCCAACCCATGCTTTCTTCCGGAGTATCCTGCATTTCTATGGTGTGGAGTTGCACAACTTGAACCCTAACTCGATCCTGCACATCGCCGTCTATATCACCCTCTGTGAGGTCTTCCTGGGTATTCGTCCGCATTTCAATCTGTTCCGGCACTTGTTCGTTTTGAAGATGAAATCAAATGTCAGCCCGGCTATTGTCGGAGGTTGTGGATTCCAATTAAGGAACAAGAAGATCTACTTTGATATGCCGTTCCCGTCAACACTCAAGGGGTGGCACTCAGGTTGGTTCTATGTGAAGAACCACTCGCCGAGTCTGCCAGCATTCAAAAGTGTAGCTCCTGTGCAGCGAGATACTTGGAGAAAACCTTTAACAGCTGATGAGAAATCTGAAGTGACCGATCTGCTTGCGATGATCGACGATTTGAAGGATAATGAGGAACATGATCCACTCACTGGTCCAAGCATTGCTGTTATGTTCTGTGGCAGAAAGTTCCAACCGTTAAGGACAGAGCTGAGCCAGCTTGGAGATGGCGCGGCAAAGAGGATCCGAGTAATGAAAATATTCCTGAAGACACAGCCACCATTATTGAAAACCGAGTGAGGGATTTCTTCGCTGTGGGGACTGAAGTGGAGGTACCACCCATAGTTGGCTATCATATCAAGAATCCCCCTCCACCTGTAAGTATACTTATCTGAGATCAATACCAATGTAACTCATTCTGCCTATGCTGTAATGTATCCAAGTATATGATTTTGTGCAGGCTATGGAGATTGAATTTCGCTCGGATGGACCTAGCGAGCCCATGCATGTCAAGCCTGCTCCCAAGAAGAAAAGGGGAAAAGACATCATGGACATCAACTCAAGTGAAGAGGAGAGAAACTCCGCAGAAGCTGCCATTGATGCAGCTATACCGAGTGACGACGAAGAAGAGAGTCGAGAGACCCCTCAGCAAGATGCTAGAGAAGACCGAGTGGAGGAGTCCCTGCCCGTGCCACCTCCACTGAAGAAAACGAAGAGAGACGTACAACGGCCGACCACTCGGGGAGCCTCATCCTCGAACCCGAGTGGTGGAATAATCGTGTATGAATCACGCAGGGCCACTATGACTGTGAGCCCTTCTGCATCGCCGTCGCCACGAAGCCGAAGGACGCCTCCAAAGACCCAAGAAGGCCGAGTCCCCGAGGGGACCTCAGGTGAGCAAGATGGCCAAAGGAATGCCTCTGCTCCCAGGGAAGTATCATATGAAGACCGTATCAACCTCACCCTCTCGACACTGTAAGTGAATCTCACCAGTGTTGTCGAGTGAGAACTGCGAAGAAGAATCCGACTGATGACTTGTGTAACTGCAGGGCTCCCTGTACTGAAGTGCCGACTGATGAGCCAGAGCGAGACGCTCCTCCAAGTCCACGAAGAGGTGAAACGCCCATCCAGGAGACTGCAGAGCAGTCGTTCATGAGCGGGGGAGCGCTCATCGAGGACTTGGGTCCTGGCGGGAGGAGCACAGCCAGCCGGACTGAAGACCTGCCTGAAGAGGAGAACCCGCAGAGAAACGCCGATTTGCCCGACTTGACTGGTGCCGAAGCAAGTAACCAAGAAGGACGTGGTGATGAAGCCGAAGAAGTACATCATGTAGTTGGCGCTGGCCATGAAGAGAGGAATACTGCTGAAGGGGAGATCCGTGCTGAAGGGGAGGCAAACACACAAGGTGATGTACCACCGGAGGCTGCAACAGCCCCCCCGTCGACTGCTGGAACTGCTGAGACAATTGTTCCAGAAACAACCACAGCCGCAGTGGAGAAAACTGCAACTCTTGCAGTGCCGAGTGAACAGACTGTTTCCCGAGTGGAAGAAGAGCAGACCGTTGAAGGATCTGAGCTCTGCCGACTGCTGAAACAAGTTGATGACCATCTGCTGAATGGAGCGCAGGCAGAATTCAACAATGCGACGAGCTTCCATCATCATCACACGGCCCTCCATACTGTGTTCAATGTAAGTGGAGTACAGCCTATTATCTTTATCTTGGTAGATGTTTGTTCTGTTGTGAAGAACTCTGACGTTTGTTGTTGTAGGTGACGGAGGAGAACTTGAAGGTGAAGGACCAAATGATCCGTGACATGAAGATCCAGCTGGAGAAGCAAGCAGCCATGGAGAAGCAAATGAAGACTCTGCTGTCCGAGGCCAAGGCAAAAGACGAGCTCATCCAGCAATTGCAACAGGAGAAGAACTTGGCGAGGAAGACGACCGGTGAGTATATTGTAAAGCTTTACCAAGCCTCGACTATGCAAGTCGGTTATTTGATATCCTGTCACATCGGCAGTTCCATCCACCTCAGAGGACTTGGAGCGTGCGAAATCCAGAGCCGAAGCGCTGAACGAGCAGGTCGGCAAGCTGAACCAGGCTTATAAAGCTAAAGAGGCCGAACTTGTCGAGGTGCAAGGTCAGCTTACTCAAGCTCAAACTCAAATAGAGTCCCAGAAGGAAAAAGAGAAGACTTATTTCGAGGAGCTGAATAAAGCCATTGATGCGGAGAAGATTGCTGTCCAAACCTTGAAGAACAAACAAGCCGAATGGAAGACGTCTTCGGAGGAGCTCGACAACTTGAAGAAGAAGTATAAAGGGTTGGCGTGGCAGCTAAAAGAAAGTCAAACTCTTGCTGCTGCTCTGGAGAAACAGCTCGCAACGAAGGAGGAGGAGATCTCACAGATGACCGTTCAGCAAACATTGCTTATGACGAACCACAAAGGTGAGTGTGTATATCCCGACTTCCTTGCATTTGATGGTAGCTAACAGTCTTCGTGTCGTGCAGAGGAACTGGACAAACTCAAGGACGAGTATGCGGAGCTTGAGCTGAGCGGGCAGGAGGTCGTGCAGTACGTCTACCTGACTGCCGAGCGTAGAGGAGACCGCCCGTTGGCCGAATTGCTGGAGAAGGTGCCGTTGGAGATGAAGAAGCACTGCGAGTTCGTCGCTCGCATGTGTGCCGGCGTGGTGCTGGGCAAGGTGAAGTCCCACTACCCTCGGATCGACGAAGAGCGCTTGAAGACGGGGTTCGCCGGGGACCGAGCGAAAGCTCGGCAGACCATCGAGGAGACAAGGGCCACGGCGATCGCCATGATCTCGGAAGTGTCGGTGGATCCGTGAACTCGGTGAAAATGCCGAGTCTGCAAAAACCTTTGTAAAAACAGCAGGATGTATATATATAATGTTGTAACAGGTTGTTTTTATGTAGTCAGTAATTATATTGTAATGCCTCGTATGTGTAGTTCAATATTGCCCTTCTGAAAGCGTTAAGTATAAATGAACTCCGCGGACGGCGAACTCGGTTGTGACTCAGCCGAACTCGTTAACCTAGGGTGTTAGCAACAGATGGCGTTAACCCGTCAGTGTTAGAGTGTGAGCATGAGCCTGATGTGAGTTGGCGTGACAGGGAAAAATTCACCAACTTGCTAGCTTAAAGAGAGACTCAAAACATAACATACGAGACAAAAACGACGTAACGCAAATATGACGAAAGAGGGATGATTATTATTGAGCAAATGACGAGTACAGAATAAATAACTCAAGCAAAAAAGCGACGTAGCTGATTGATGTTCCAGGAACTCTGCAACGGGGTGCCGTCTTCGGTAGTCAGCCGATAAGCCCCCGGCCGAGTGACTTCAGCTACGACATAAGGCCCCTCCCATATGGGGGACAACTTATGGCGGCCTTTGGTGGTTAATATCTTCTTGAGGACGAGGTCACCAACTCGGAACGAACGGTCATGAACGTGTTTCTGGTGATATCGCCTCATTGCTTGCTGATACTTAGCCGACTTGAAGAAAGCGCGATCCCGCTCCTCCTCCAGCATGTCAATCGCTAATGACTGCTGGTCTTCTGCTCGAGCTTCGTCGAAGAACTCGATCCTGGGAGCACCGTGGTCCAACTCAGTCGGCAGAACCGCCTCTGCACCGTAGACCATGAAGAAGGGTGTGTGGCCGGTCGCCGAGCTTGGAGTGGTGCGCAGGGCCCATAACACGGACGGTAACTCGTCGATCCACTTGGACGCATACTTCTTTAGTCGGTCAAATGCGCGTGGCCTGATACCTTGAAGAATCATGCCATTGGCCCGCTCGACCTGCCCGTTGGACTCGGGGTGGGAGCGTGAGGCGTAGCATGCCTTGATCCCGACGTCGTCGCAGAACTCTTGGAACTCGGCGGCTTTGAAATTGGGCCCATTATCCGTGATGATGCGGTTAGGGACACCAAACCTGAAGATGACGCTGCGCACGAACTCGATTGCCTTGCTTGCCGTCTGATCCTTGATCGGAGTAGCTTCAATCCACTGGGTAAACTTGTCAACCATGACCAACAGATGAGTGTAGCCTCCCTTGGCCTTCTGGAAAGGGCCGACCATGTCTAGCCCCCAGACTGCAAATGGCCATGACAGGGGTATTGTTTGTAGTTCCTGAGCCGGTACATGAGCTTGCCGAGCGAAAAACTGGCATCCTTCACAGGTCCTGACGATGTGCTTCGCGTCCCGACTGGCAGTGGGCCAGAAGAAACCTTGCCGATAAGCCTTAGCCACCAGGGTTCTGGCCGCTGCGTGATTGCCGCAGACTCCCGAGTGAATGTCATGCAACAGCTCTTTACCCTTGGAGATTGGAACACACTTCATATGTATATCTTTTGCACTCTTGCGGTACAGTGTGTCTTTAACGACGAAATAAAGCTTGCTTTTCCTGAGGATTTGCTCGGCTTGTGCTGTATCTGTTGGCAGCCTCCCTTGAACCAACCACTCGGTAAACGGTGCCATCCAGTCGTCTTGCTCTGAAGGAGTCACCAAATCAATGTTCATAGCCTCAAGCTGTTCCTCAGGACTACCCGTGTCGATCGGCGGGCGAGTGGCTAACTCGGCTTTCTCCTTCGTGACCGAAGGGTGGCGCACGAGTTGAAGGAAAACCCCTGGAGAATCTGGGTCTCGACTTGAGCCTTTATTGGCTAAGAAGTCGGCTTTGTGATTGAACTCTCGACGGATGTAGACAACCTCCAGGCCGTCAAAGCAGGATTCCATTTTGCGAATTTCTTGGAGGTAGGCCCTCATTGTATCATCAAGGCAGTCCCATTCCTTATTAACTTGCTTGACTACCAGCACGGAGTCGCCTTTGGCAGTTAGCTGACGGACGCCGATAGACTCAGCGATCTTTAACCCGTGAAGCAACGCCTCATACTCTGCCGCGTTGTTGGATGCCTTGAAGTGGAGTTGAAAAACGTAGGAGAGCTCATCACCTTGGGGAGAAACAAGGAGAATGCCAGCCCCCGCGCCCGTGAGCTGCAGGGAGCCGTCGAAGAACAACGTCCATGACTCGAACGTCTCGGGCTTAGCCGGTATTTGAGTCTCCATGTACTCGGCGACGAAGTCGGCAAGAGCTTTGCCTTTAATAGCCGTCTGGGGCTTGAAGGATAAATCATAAGTGCTCTACTCGATGGCCCACTTGGAGATCCTGCCTGTAGACTGCCTGTTGTAGAGCACTTCTCCAATCCCGTAAGAAGTAACCATGGTGATTGGGTGAGACTGGAAATAGTGGATCAACTTGCGTGATGCCATGAGCAGGGCATAGATGATCTTCTGGATGTGGAAATATTTGACTTTGGATGCTGACAAAACTTCACTGACGAAGTAGACAGGGCGTTGTACCTTCTGAACATGGCCCTCTTCCTCTCGTTCCACCACCAGCGCCGCACTGACCACATGGGTGGTGACGCCGACATACAGCAACAAAGGCTCATTGTCTCCTGGCGGAACCAGAGTCGGTGGTGTGCTCAGGTACAACTTGAGATCTTCAAAAGCTTGTTTGGCCTCATCGTTCCCGGCGAACTTGTCGTGTTTCTTCAGGAGCTTGAAAAAGGGGAGGCCGCGCTCACCGAGTCGCGAGATGAAGCGGCTGAGTGCCGCCATGCACCCGGAGAGTTTCTACACGTCCTTGATATTCTGAGGAGTCGGCATCCTCAGAATCGTCTCCACCTTCTCGGGGTTTGCTTCAATACCCCGGTGAGTGAGTATATATCCGAGCAGTTTGCCCGAAGGCACGCCGAATACACACTTCTCAGGATTCAGCTTCATGTCGTATTCTCGTAGAGCGTCAAAGACGTCCTTCAGGTCGGCAATGAGGTCATCGCCTTCCCGAGTCTTGATAACCACATCATCGATGTAGGCCTCGACTTTGCGTCGGCGGAGCTGATCCTTGAGGCAGCCTTGTATACACCGCTGGTACATTGCTGCTGCGTTCTTGAGGCCGAAAGGCATAGTCAGATAACAATAAGCCCCGAAGGGAGTAATAAATGAAGTCTTAATGCAATCATCCACGTTAAGTGGAATCTGGTGATAGCCGGAGTAACAATCAAGAAAGCTTAATAACTTGCAACCAGCGGTGGAGTCTACGACTTGATCGATGCGGGGGAGCCCGAATGGGTCTTTAGGACAGAACCTATTCAGGTCTGTGTAATCTACGCACATACGCCACTCTCCAGATTTCTTTCTTACAAGAACTGGGTTAGCCAACCACTCGGGATGGAAGACTTCTTTGATAAAGCCGGCTGCTAGCAACTTGGCTAGATCAGTCCTAATGGCCTCCTTTTTATCGGGGGTGTAGCGGCGAAGGCGCTGACGAATCGGCTTGGCGTTGGGGTCGACGTGAAGAGAGTGCTCAACCAACCTCCTTGGAACACCTGGCATGTCAGACGGTTTCCAAGCGAAGATATCACGGTTGTCCTTGAGGAAGTTGGTGAGCGCGAGTTCCTATTTGGGGTCTTGGTGGAGTCCTCGTCATTGACGCCAACCTTCTTGGTCTCCGGTCCTGCCTGTATGGCCGACTTGGCCGACTTCTTCGAAGGGACAGAACCCGGGTCTTCAAGGGACGCGACTGCTTCTTTGATCTGGGCAGCCCCCAGCTTAGCCTCGGTGGACGCAGCCAGCTCGAGGCACTCGGACTCCAGCGCAAGGCACTGCTTGACGTCTCCACGGAGAGATATGACTCCGTTAGGTGCTGGCATCTTGAGGACCAGGTACGTGTAGTGGGGGATTGCCATGAACTTTGCCAGGGCAGGTCGGCCGATGATGGCATGGTAAGCCGACTCGAAGTCAGCCACCTGAAAGGTGATAAACTCCTTGCGGTAGTTCTCGGACCCTCCGAACACAACCGGCAGAGTGATCTGGCCGAGTGGCAGAGATGATTGGCCCGGTATGATGCCATGGAACGGCGCGTAGCTTGTCTGGACTCTGAACGTGGGATGCCCATGTCATCCAGAGTCTTGATGAAGAGGATGTCGAGGGCACTGCCTCCATCGACCATCACCTTGGAGAGCCGAGCGGTGCCGACGATCGGCGATAGTATCAAAGGAGACCTCCCAGGCTGGGGTATGTGATCGGGGTGATCCTTGCGGTCGAAGGTGATGCTCACTTCGGACCACTTGAGGTACCGTGGTGTCTCAACCACAGTGTTGACTGCCCGAAGAGTTAGCGTCTGCTTTCTCCTGGATTCGTATGCTGCCGGGCCGCCGAAGATGCTCAACACCTTGAGTGGTCGCGGTACGAACCCTGGCCGTCTCTGTCTTCATCTCTTGGGGTTCTGTTGCTCCTCCGGCCTCTCCCCTGGCTGTACTCGATGAGAGCCTTGTATTTGTAGCAGTCCCGCAACTTGTGTGGGCGCGAGACGTTGGGGTGAAAGTGGCAGGGTTTGTCCAGAAGATCTTCAAATCGTCCTGCCTTGAGGGGCGTCGCTGCCGGTTCCTATCCACCGCAGCCACTAGATTGTCTCCCTTCCGCTTGCGGTCACGAGGCCGAGATGGCTCGTGAGGTCGGGATGACTCGGGGTCGCCGTGCTTCCTCTGACGGCGCTCTTCTCGGCGGTGAAAGCCCTCTTTGGCATTCTCAGACCAGTAGTCTTCACCTCCAGCAAAGGTGTTGGCGATCATCAGCATGTGGCCTGCAGTCTTTGGGTGCTTGCGGCCCAGCTTCTCGACGAGCTCCCTCCTGGAGCAGCCTTCCTTGAATGCCTTGATGACATCGTGGTCGGAGATGTTGGGGATCTCGTTCTTCTTGTGGGTGAAGCGCTGAATGTAGTCCAGCAGGTTTTCCCCTCTCGCTGTTTCACTCGGTACAGATCGTACTCGGTCGGCAAGCGGTCGGCCGTGGGTTTGAAGTGGGCGATCATCTCTTCACAGAGGTCGTCCCACGACTGGAAGCTCGGTAGGTTGGTGAGCCATCTCCTGATCGGCGGGGCGAGGACCACCGGGAGATAGTTGGCTAGAACACTGTCATCGCCTCCGGCTACGTAGATCTGAGTGGCGTACATGCCTAGCCACTCCTCGGGGTCGGTGGTGCCGTTGTACTTCTCAATGGAAGTGGCACTCGGCTTGAAGCCTGACGGCCAGGAGCCGTTAAGACGTAGGTCGCCGGCTAGGCAGCGCAGCCCCCGAGCCTGGGTGGTGCGCCTCGGACGGGGTTCTGGTTCCTCGTAGTCGTCGGAGTAGTAGGTCGGCGAGCGATCGTCACGACGGCGCCGCCTGTCTTGATCATCATGGCGGGGTCGGCGATCATGATCATCACGGCCGCGGTTGTCGTCACGACCACCACGGTGATGACGGTCGTCTTGGCGGTGCTGATCTCGGTCACCTCTGGGGCGCCGGTGGTCTCGGTCGTCTCTATGACGCCGGTCGTTCCTCCCATGAGGGGCTTCTGGAGCTGCGACTTCAGCATCGCGACGTTCGTTGTCACGCCTGTGGTTGCGATCCTCTTGCCGATCCCCGGCAGTCACATGGCGGGGGTCGCCTCTGGGAAAGGTCAGGCGCTCCAACACGGGACGCCTGGCGGGTGACCGCTGTTGGTCCCTGTTGCGGTGGTCTTCGGGTCGGCCAAGCCGATCTAAGGCGCTGCGGCGCGCCTCTGGACGTCGTTCATAAGCTCGGCGCCGTCGCTCTTCTTCCGGGGTCTGGGACCGGTCCTCTGAAAGAGAATAGGTTTTGTCGACGCTGCCGGACGATGCGACTCGTCCTCCCGAGTCCTCCCTGGCGAGGGGGGCACTAGTCGCGGCGGCGGCTTGCTGGGCCGCGGCGGCCGTCATCGCTTTGGCTTTCTCCACCATCGGGGTGATGGTGGCGGGATTGGGGTTTACGGCCATTTGCCGAGCGACTTGATCCAGGAGTGTGGTGGCGCCGACCACGTTGTCCTGAGGGGTGGTGAAGACTTGATGCCCTTCGTATTCTTGCATGAGGTCGTTGTGGACTTGCCGACCGCGCAACCTGATGTTACGCTGCATAGAGTCTTCGGCAGCCGGGGGTTCTTCTTCCACGCCGTTGGCGCCGGCGGCTGCTGCGGCTGCCGCGGCAGCTGCGTCAGTGATCTGCACCATGAAGCACTCAAACGGTGGTGTACCGCTCAAAAATGTGCTCTCCCAAGGAAGCGTGCGTAGCACGGATTCATCGGGGTAGTCTCCGAACGAGTCGGTCTCGAAAGATCCGATCTGTTCGGGTAACGGATCTGCTAAGGATCCGAAGATCTCAGGACTCAGATCTTGACAGATCATGGCCTGGTTGTTAAGCCCGAACGGGACCTCGAGCAAGGCTCGGTGTAGCAGATCCGATCTTGACTGCCTCCATGCAGGCGCGTAACTCGGCAAGCGAGTAGTCCGCGTAGTTCCTTGCAGGGAGGATGCCGTGGCTTGACTTGGAGCCCAGACTGGCTCGATCTGGATCTTGCCGAGTCGACGGAGTTGGCCGCCGAGTGATCTCCGGTACCGCCGAGTTGACGGGATGGAGCTCACCGCGGCGGTCGGCGATGAAGTGCAGGCTCCCAAAAGAAATCCGGTCGCCGGCGACGAAGTCGTTGATGAAGTTAACAGCCATCGAGCTCGACGTGGTGGACTCTCGTACTCCCCCTACCTGGCGCGCCACTGTCGAGGTTTTGGGGCCTCGATAGTTATTTTATGGGTGTACGAGAATCAAGAACACGATGGTAACACAGGAGACGAGGGTTTATACAGGTTCAGGCCGCCAAAGGCGTAATACCCTACGTCCTGTGCTGGTGTGATGTATTGCGAGAGAGTTTTCTGTAGGTCTCCTGCCCGCCTTATATAGTCGGGGGTGCAGGGTTACATGGATCTAAACCTAGTCGGTTACATAGTAAACAGCCTTGTAGTACAAGTTGATTGATGTTTATCTCCTGGCCAAATGGACCGACTGACTTTAGGTCCGTCGGCCCACCCGGGCCTTCTTGGGCCAAACTGATTCCCCATTACTGGATCACTCGGCCTTGTTGTATCTTGAGTATACCCGGGTCTCATATCATCGACAACTATCCGTGTAGTGAATATTTTAAATGGCCGGACCTTCGGGCTGCGAAGTATACAGTGCCATCCAGTCCAATCAGTGGCACGATCACAGCAGCCCCGTGGTAGACTGAGCGCCTCTGTAAAGCAAAATTCATGGTTTTGTAGAGGCAGCAGCTATGGCAATAGATGGCTACTCCTGCTTTACATGGTTTGTAGGTTCTGATCGTTTGCACTCCCTTCTCGCTGTGGTTGAAGCTGACCTTTCAGGAATCCGGTTACTCCTAGCTACTGCATCATGCATGCAGCAAAAACAGACTGCAGCATGTTTCTTGCAAGTTCAACAAATCTTATATCGAAGACACAAGTTTGGTTTCATAGAAAAAAAGACAGAAGTTAAAATCTTATATTAACAAAAGGCACTATTAATTGGATTTAAAAAAGCACTCCTAAATAGTTAAAACCGAAATTATCTTAATTTCTAATATTATATGGGTACTTGTGGCCATTACAAAATATACTAGTACTAGACTAGTATAGTGCACTACAATGCACCCGCCATTGTACTACTACTGCTAGAGCTACTGCTTCAGGCCTAACGATCGACGCCGCTGCCCCGGCCGTCGTTTCCACGATCACATCGGGGGCCTTAGATGGTACCACATTCCCCCCTGGAGCGCGGTGGCGTGATCCTCGGCGCGGCGGAACGGTCTCTGTCATGTTTTTCACCACCTCCTCATCGTCGCTGTCGTTGCCCTCGTCCACCGCATCCGCCGCCTCCTCCTTCACTGACGCCACACTGCACTGCTGCTCGATGTCGCTGCCGTTGTCCACCTCCATGTCCGCCGCCACCTCCTCGTTATCTGCCGGCAGCGGCGGCGCCTCCTCCTCCTCTGCCACCACCGGGGCCTGCTGCTCGCAGGCCAACGCCATCTCTTCTGCCACCAACGGGGGAAGCTGGTCGCCATCGCTGCCCTCCTCCTCCTCCTCGTCATCGTCATCCTCCTCCACCTCCTCCTCCTCCTCCACCTCCTCCGGGTCAGATTCCTCCTCCTCGGTGCCTTCGTATGAGGGCGAATAGGAAGGATCCTCGTCGCTCGACGACGGTTGATCCACCTCCTCGCTGGGCTCATCGTCGTCGTAGTCGGTGGAGTACTTCCCCGACGACCAGTGCCCCATTGCTTGCTCTTCGCTGTCGTCGATGCCGGTGGTTAGGGATTTGAGAAGTTGATGCGATGGATTGGTGCCTACTACTGCATAGAACTATTGGAGAATACCCCAGTCATAGAGCCCACTGTGGTCATTTATAGGAGAATACCCCACCCCTGTTTCTCGCGCTTGACTCTTGGGTTTGGAAACTGTGTGGTACATTCAGTTCCACTGGCCCGTTTAGCTCTCCAGTACATGAAAATTGTCCCTAAAATATAGTGTATTCAATGAACAAGTAGATTGTTGACGGTCAATAACTCTCAAAATAAACCGTCAACCAGTCGTGGAAAAAGATATAATTCAACATCAAACATAGAGATAGGGTTTATACTGACAGAATTCCATAGGTTTTGGTGAATCTGTGTTCTTGCAGGGGGTTATCAGGAAAAGAGCAAAATAGGACCCACACGTCATATTAATTAAAGATATTTATCGGGCACCGACGCAAGAAGAATCTAGAAGACTCAAGAAGGAACCACGAGGAAGGTGGGATCCACCTGGCATTGAGCCAGGTCGGCCGACTATCCCCCCAAGTCGGCCGACTGTGGGCCCCCTCTGTTAGCCCCCATCTTCTGGAAGCTTCCCACCACCGATGTTGAGATCCAATCTAAGACATTGATTAAGGTCGGTTTGATCCAAGGGACACGGTTCATCCCACCGGCCTATATAAACAGGGCCCTAGCCCTAGATCCAGAGCATTAAGTCATTTCATCTAGAGCTGATCAAGTTATCAGAGCTAGAAACCCTAGTTCTTCTTAGAGTTCCGCCATAGCTACTAGCATAGCTACATAGGCTAGATCTGGAGGAAGTCAAGCATCGCCTTGGAGTTTGGATATGTCTATGAGTAGGCTTGGTAAAGCCCCTGTGAGCTCTCTTTTGTATCTTTCTGTCTATATTCTGCTAGATACATTTGACATGACTATATTCTACTGTGAGTGGTCAATTGCATGCTTTGATTATATGTCTACCACAGCTAGTTTGCCTCTCTATTCAAGCATAAGATCATATAAAGCTCATCCTTTGTGCACATGGGTGAGTGGTCAATGGTGTGTAAGCATGGTGCTTATACTCTATTTACCTGCGAAAGCACCCTACATCTCAGGTATAGTGGTAGATCAAGACGATTGTGATACGTTCTTTGAATCCTATGTAGTCCACGCCACAGGTGTAGGTTAATAACTGGACGCGGTCACCACGGTAGTTATATGTTTTTCCATGAACTACTTAAGAGTGATGTCCCTTATGTGTAGATATATTGCTTGCTATCTATGATTGCTAGACACAATTGCACTACTCATGGTATACACTGACTTGTAATTAAGAGTACTTAGGATTATGTCTTCTATATCTGCCTAGTCCATGCTAATGCGTAGTTAAGGAACAACTCTAAGGATGAATACCATTTATGACTTATCATTATGCTTCATTATATATATTCATTAGTTTGTGACTTACCCCTGTTATAAGTAAATGGAATTGCATAGTGAACTCTCTCCAATTTCTTACATACATACAAGTGATAGACTCCTTCATATTTCCCTTCCTAGTGGTAAAATATAAATGACAACCTGGTAATACTCTAGGTAAAGTGCTACAATAGTATAACATCTGTGAGCTTGCGGATATCTTTAAGTTTTATCTTTATTTATTTTCTTTAGTCACATGACAAGAGTATAAAAGCCATTAAGCACCTTGCTAGCTTCCACTTACTGGGGATGACAACCCGGTACAAATAAGCTAGAGGCCCAGGTAGATAGATGTGACTGTCCAAACAAGTGTTAAGTTAGTTTATACCAACAAGCATTTTTGGCACCGCTGCCGGGGAAGGTTGAAACACTGAACGAATCACTATCACTTGTATACTTAAGGAGATTGAGTAAACTATCGTTCTCTACTTAAACAGGCTTACCCTTGTTTTTGTCTACTTGTTTTTATATCTTATACAGGGTAAAGTATGCGCGGTTTTAATCTTCCACAAGACTCTATTGACAATCCAGAAGCGCTGCTTAGAAAGACCAAATCAAAGCTTAAGAAAGTTCTTGCAGCCAATCAGGAAGACAACCAGCGTTTAAGAAGAAGTTTGACACGTGATTTTGAAGCTATGGCAACCAGAACGCTACGCGAATTCTCTGCTCTAGCTACCGCCAACATCCGCACCGGACGGCCAACCAATGTTGGAGACAATGGATTTGAACTCAAGCCAGCTCTCATTAACATGGTGCAGTCCAATCAATTCTGTGGAAAGGCACATGAAGATGCCAGTGCACACCTTTAACACTTTCTAGAAATTTGCAGCACCTTCACCATCAAGGGAGTAGCACAAGATGCTATTCTACTTCATCTCTTTCCATTTTCCTTATTGGGAAAGGCAAAGCAGTGGTTCTACGCCAACAGAGAAGCTCACACTACATGGGACGGTTGCTCATCTGCCTTCCTAGCAAAATTCTTTCCCATTAGTAAGACCAATGCTCTTCATGGGAAGATTACAAGTTTTCAGCAACAGTATGATGAATCAATCCCCGAGGCGTGGGAATGTTTTCAAGACTACATATCAGAGTGTCCTCATCATGGGATGGAGGAATGGCTACTCATGCAGACCTTCTACCATGGGCTTGCTACAAGCGCCCGTGACATGATTGAGGCAGCTGCTGGAGGAGCATTTTTATCACTTAACCTCAGACAAGCTAAAGCTCTTATGGAGAAGATGGCCTCCAATCAAAGTTGGAGTGAAGAAAGAGCCCCAACCTATAAGAGAGGTGGCATGCACCAGCTCAAGGAGATAGACATGCTATCTGCCAAATTGGATCTACTTATGAAGAAAGTAGAAGATCAGTCAAGTGAGAAAAAGGAAGTAATGCACATCAATGACTTGCATGACTTGCGAGGAGTGTGGAGAAGTTGGTCACACAAGGCGACTGTCCTAAGAATCAAGAAGTGAACTACCTCAACAACAACACCAACTTCTGCCCTCAGCAAAGCCAAGGTTGGAATCAGCAACAAAGACCAAACTACTCAGGCTGGTACCACAGAGAGAAGCCATCAACCACATGGGTAGGAGAAGGAACACCAGAGAAGAAAGGTGACCCAGGAAGGCCAGTAATCCCAATATCCATTGGGCAGAATATATTCGATGAAGTTGTCTGTGATCATGGCGTGAGCATCAACATCATGCCTAAGGTAATTTATGAGAAATATTTTGGAGATACACTTTTGTACACAACCATGTGCTTGCAGCTTGCAGACCAGTCACTGTGCTACCCGGAAGGAATTCTAGAAGATGTGTTCGTGCGAGTTGGTAACTCGTACGTACTTGTGGACATCTTGGTATTAGGGACAGGAGGAGATGAGAGATCACCAATTATCCGGGGCAGACCATTCTTGAATACTACCAAAGCTATCATCGACACCAATGATGCCAAGATCCGTTTCACCATTGGAGACAGGAAAGAAAGATTCAGTTTCAAGAGAAAGACACTCAAGAGTCCTGCTCATCCACAAAGGGCGTACACATATGAAGCCAACACTGTGGAGAAGAAGAAGAAGAAGAACAAGAATAAGAAGAAGAATAAAACCAGGCAGCCGGAACAACCAGCTGTGAGGATGATCAACGCTGTCCAGACAGAGTATGACCATCTACTCACACCACCATTCCTTATCAAGCAAGAAGATCCTGGCGTGCCTACCATCCACTGCAGCATTAATCAACTCACTTTTACAAGACTTTCTGCGACACTGGGTCAAGTGTCAACATCATGGCCAAGGTAACATATGAATTCATATTCGGTAAAGAACCCTTGCACCCGACATATATGCAGCTGCAGATGGCGGACCAAACATTCCGATTCCCGGAGGGAATAGCGAAGGACGTTAAGGTAAAGATTCAAGATCACTATGTCCCTACCGACTTCATGGTAATAGACATGGGAGAAGAGGTGATAGATCCACCCATCGTACATGGAAGACCGTTCCTCAATACGACACATGCAATCATCTACATAACGACAGGAGAGATCCACTTCCAGTTCTTTCTAAAAAGGTACGCTGTTATTTCAACAGCCCAAGAGGAGTAGGAGAAGGCGTCGCTCAAGTCGCCAACAAGGGAACAAATCCACTTTCCAAGCAAGGGAAGATCGCCCAGAAAAAGCACAAGCTTATGAGAAGAATAAAGACAAAGGAGAGAGTGATGAGTCACAAGAACCAACCACGACGTTGAGCTTTCCAACTAAACAGGTATGGAAGATAAAAGGATTACCATCATCATCATCATCTTAAGAGGAGAAACCGCCAAGGTCCCCATCCTCGGGATCTGAGGAGACCTTCAAGAATTAAGAAAGAAGGCCCACTTCGGAGGACCTAAATCACCGAACCTCTGCCGAAAGGTAAACTCGGTATGTATCCATATTTTCTTCATTGCATAATTTCCTTATCTAGCATGTTTCATATTTACATAAGTCGCATAAGAAAAAGAAAATAAATATTTGTTTACTTTATTGCATTCTTAAAACTGAAGCCCCATGTGAATAGGATTATGGTTCAACCATGTAGGAATATTCACCGTGGTGGCATAAAATAAAATAAATATTTTCTTCACACCTTTTGCATCATAAAATATAAAACCCAAAAATACATTAAGAAGCAATCTTTTGAAAATCTGCTTAGAATAATCATGGAGGAGTTCTAGATAATCAAGACACAAGTTTTTAGTCACTAACCCTTAATCAGTTCTATAAGTTGTGTTGTCTATTTGAGCTCTACAGGATTTGAATTATCAAGAAGAGCTGACAAGCAGGTGTCTACCATCGCCGCTAGTCGCTACACTGAAACACTATGTTAACATCCAGCTTGGGGGAGGATCATCTCCCATGTATCCAGCTAAGTATTTCTTTTCTTCTTAGTATTAGTATATTATTAAGTTTTCTTTCTGCTAGTGAGTAAGAAATAAAAAGATGCATATCCTTTAGAAGCAAAGTAAAGATTTCCTTTCTTTTAAGTTTGAATAAATAAGAGAGCATACTAAGGCCTCGTTAAGAACTCTAGAATAAATGCTAAACCCCAACACCATGTTTTCAGCCTTTAATTCTCCTAAGTTTTAGATCAGATTGTTTTAACTTGAAGATTTGCTCTAAAAGCCTGAAACTTGTGGTTGGCGAATGCTTAAGCTAAGTCTAAGTAATTGATGTATATGATATAAGAAAATTTTGAGCTACTGTTTATCTTGCTCTGAGTGATGCTAGAGTTGTGGAGATTTATCTTTTGAAAACCATATAAACTTTACATGACGAGTTCCTGTATGAGGAGAGTTTTTACCACCTACCACAGCCACAACAATACATTAGGAAACCTTTGATTATTCACTGCTTGCTTTGCATTGAGTTTAGTCAAGTTGTGTTGATACCTTATGAGAGGATTGTCATGCTTTTAAAATCAAGATCACGTACACTCCACCTAAATATGCTGCTTCTACACTAGAAGTACGCAACATGTCCTCCCATTTAGATCCACCAGAAAATGTTTCTCTCCTACACTGGGAGTGAACACCAACAACATGCCTTATAGGATCCCATACACCTTTATCAGCCCAGTTATAAATGCTACAAGTTATCCATTGTTATTATCTCTCAATTATTTCCGTTGCAGACAAAGAAGTTTGGGCTATGCAAAATAAGTATTGAAAAAATGTGAATATATAGAGGGTAAAACATGGACAAGTGTCCTACCAAAACAATGGGTGCTAGACACTCGCCCCTCAGAAAAAAAAGAGAGAGAGAAAAGAAAAGAAAAGAAAAGAGTATGAATAAAGATAGCCCAGACTCTCTTCTATCTTAAGTTTCAATGTTTCAAAAGAGAGATTTATCTTCTACAAAAGGAGCATAGTAGAATTAGGTTCCTCTACCACCATATACATTCCACTCATATCCCACACACCTGCACATCTTGATTTGATTGTATGACTTGACTCTCTTTTGATCCATGGTTTGACTTTACAATAAATGTCTTTGCAAGTATGTATGTGCTACCTCCATACCTATGAGCTCCAGATAAAGCCTTAGTTATATAGGGTATGAGAGAAGGTGAGAATCCAAAAATACTACATATATAAGAGACTAGAAAGGTCATACAAGGAATCTCTGAGTTTTATTTTAAAAACTTGCAAAAACTCCAGAATAATAGCTAGGCATAAGAGTTTGAGACACGGTGCTTGACTTGATTGTTCTGTCTTTCAATTACCGAAGACCCAAGCAAAAGGCTACAAGCTCCATGGTTAAAGGTAATATGAGTAAGTTTAAAGGTTAGAATGATTTTGCTCTAAATTTGGTCGAGAATTTATGTCTGACTCCTTGAGAATTTTTTAGGAGATAATATAAGAGTTACAAATTTTTCAAAAGTTCTCAACTTTCTGCTAAGTTTAAGTTTGCTAGGGACTAGCAAAGGTTAAGCTTGGAGGAGTTGTTGACGGTCAATAACTCTCAAAATAAACCGTCAAGCAGTCATGGAAAAAGATATAATTCAACATCAAACATAGAGATAGGGTTTATACTGACAGAATTCCACAGGTTTTGGTGAATCTGTGTTTCTGCAGGGGTCATCAGGAAAAGAGCAAAATAGGACCCACACGTCATATTAATTAAAGATATTTATCGGGCACCGACGCAAGAAGAATCTAGAAGACTCAAGAAGGAACCACGAGGAAGGTGGGACCCACCTGGCATTGAGCCAGGTCGGCCGACCATCCCCCAAGTCAGCCGACTGTGGGCCCCCTCTGTCAGCCCCCATCTTCAGGAAGCTTCCCACCACCGACGTTAAGATCCAATCTAAGCCATTGATTAAGGTCGGTTTGATCTAAGGGACACGGTTCATCCCACCGGCCTATATAAACAGGGCCCTAGCCCCAGATCCAGAGCATTAAGTCATTTCATCCAGAGCTGATCAAGTCATCAGAGCTAGAAACCCTAGTTCTTCTTAGAGTTCCACCATAGCTATTAGCATAGCTACATAGGCTAGATCTAGAGGAAGTCAAGCATCGCCTTGGAGTCCGGATCTGTCTACGAGCAGGCTTAGTAAAGCCCCTGTAAGCTCTCTTTTGTATCTTTCTGTCTATATTCTGCTAGATACATTTGATATGACTATATTATACATTAATATATTCTTGATTATAATGTTCATTGCATGCTTTGATTATATGTCTAGCATAGCTAGTTTGTCACTCTATTCAAGCATAAGATCGTATAAAGCTCATCCTTTGTGCACATGGGTGAGTGGTCAAGGGTGTGTAAGCATGGTGCTTATGCTCTATTTACCTACGGAAGCACCCTACATCTCAAGTACAGTGGTAGATCAAGACGATTGTGACACGTTCTTTGAATCCAATGTAGACCATGCCACAGGTGTAGGTTAATAGCTGGACGCGGTCACCACGGTAGTTATATGTTTTGCCATGAACTACTTAAGAGTGATGTCCCTTATGTGTAGATATATTGCTTGCAATCTATGATTGCTAGACATAATTGCACTAATCAAGGTATACACTGACTTTTAATTAAGAGTACTTAGGATTATGTCTTCTATATCTGCCTAGTCCGTGCTAATGCGTAGTTAAGGAACAACTCTAAGGACGAATACCATTTATGACTTTTCATTATGCTTCATTATATATATTCATTACTTTGTGACTTACCCCTATTATAAGTAGATGGAATTGCATAGTGAACTCTCTCCAATTTCTTGCATACATACAAGTGATAGACTCCTTCATATTTCTCTTCCCAGTGGTAAAATATAAATGACAACTGGTAATACTCTAGGTAAAGTGCTACAACAGTATAACATCTATGCCACTTGCGGATATCTTTAAGTTTTATCTTTATTTATTTTCTTTAGTCGCATGTCAAGAGTATAAAAGCCATTAAGCACCTTTGCTAGCTTCCACTTACTGGAGATGACAACCTGGTACAAATAAGCTAGAGGTCCAGGTAGATAGATGTGACTGTCCAAACAAGTGTTAAGTTAGTTTATACCAACATTGATAATACTTACTTAAATAAAAATATGTAACTATTTTTCATATGGAAGTAACTCAAGATGGAGGTAGTATACATTAGAACAAAAAAAATTCTAAATAGGCCTTCAAATTAAGTGCACACACAAGAAAGTTCGGGGGCCGCAAATTTAAACACGCCAGACAACGGAGAAACTTTATGGTTTCGGCCATGACTTAGTCGAAGCAGATGACAATGCGGTTTCACCCAACTATGCCGTTATCCTAGCTTGGCCTGGATGTAATATATACTCCAATAGGAGTATCTTCAAATGTGATAGTTTTCGTGACAGCTAACGTAGTAGTAGAATAGTAGTAGTAGTTATGAGTGGCTTTGGTCAGTGTTGAACCCAACTTGTCTAATTTTCGTGACTGTGCACCCAAGAAAGTCCGGTGTGTGTAAATTTGAATGGGTCTGACATCCTTTGTGGGTTTACTTTAGGTGGTGTTTGGATACTGGGAAATGAGAGGTGGGTTAGGGATTGGGAAATGATGCCTGAGGGAATGAAGGGTTGAGATTTAATATGATGGAGAAATGAAGTGTCTTGATTTCTTGTTCTATTTCCTTATCCTTATCCCGGTTCCTATTTCCCGGTTGCCAAACGCCTCCTTATGTTTTCTTGGCTGTACCAATCTGGTTTGGATGTCTGTTTATGTAGGATTTGGAATGCTCTGTTTCGTAACGGTGCACCACGATGTATTATATTATATGTCTATCCAATTATATATATTTTGGACTGTAAGATGATTTCAAAATCTTGTCTACAGTACATCGCAAGGGCTTTTGCTATCGTGCCCCTAACTTGATTTAATTTCAATACAAAAAATACAGTATACTTTATCTAGGACTCAATCCATACCAAATCGCAATGCAAGACGGAACAATGGGACGCTGGACGCCACCATCGCTCGCGCGCCTTCAAGGCCACCACTCGTCGGTCATCATTACTATCCGCCGGTAGTGAATATTTTATACGGTGGGAACGTCCGGCCTGGAAGCGTCTAGTCCAATCAGTGTACCATAGCTGCTCCTGCGTCTGTAAGCAATCTTTCTTTGGGCAGCTAGCTAGAGATTCGTGGGATTGTGGCACCTAAAAATTAGTTTCCTTGTGTTGCTAAATGGTACTAAATCTGAAGTTGCTTGTTTAGCCAACTAGATTTTGTCTGCCTGGACATGTGAATCGAGTAGCTTTTGACCACAATGTCACGGTTGAAAAAATTGAGTGACTGGTGCATTGCGATTGGTCTTTTTAGTATTTATCTCACTCCAGTCCTAGCGATCAGTCGAGGTGGACATTGAAGTTGACGATACATTACACAGTAATACTTACTATCATACGGGATCAAATACACAGCCACCAAACTTTTTGGCATTCGAAGTAAAATTCACCAGCCAAGCTCATTCTTAACGTGAAGGCGCACTGATCGCTACGAGAATGAAAGCCGATGGCACTGTGTATGACGTACGAGATCAAATACAGAGCCACCGGACTTTCTGGTGTTCAAAGTAAAATTAATTAACCAGCCATGCTCTGCATTAGGTAGAGGCGAGTCTTGCTTAGATAAACTCGTCACTGGATTGAGTAATATTATTTGGGTAGGCCATTCCACAAGAGATCAAAAGTCGCGCACCCCTTCATGGTCACCTTTCAACATCGTTCATCAATACTCTGGAGTAGTAGCAGCCAGCTAGCTAGAGATGGCTACGTAGGTTCTGATGGTCTGTCTGGACAGAAGCAGAGTACGTGTAAATCAGGAAAAAGGGCTTTTGACCACCATGACACCCTTGCGCCTTGTGCGGTTGCCTCCGCATTTTCTGTACTTATTTCACTCTAGTCCAAGAAGTAACAACAGTCGAGGGGCAGACGTACTGATTTTTACGACACTGAAAGCTAATGGCACTGTATATGTCCTCATAGATCAAATACACAAATTCTTTAATAATACGAGTGGTTAAACTTGCGGTGTCAAAAGTCAAACGACTTACAATCTGGGATTGATTGAGTACTACTATTAGTTGGGGAGGTCATCCAAAAGAGATCAAAAGAACACTACAATGCACCCCCGTTGTACTTCTACTCGACCAAGTGCTACAGTTTTAGCTACATGAAAGTCCTAGTTTGGTTTTTGATAATTGGTGGCACCCTTGTAAGGTCCAATGAGGCTCACAAGATAGGCTAGAGGGGGGTGAATAGCCTATAAAAATTTTCCTACAACTCACAACAACAACTTGCACAAGATGTTAGTAATATTAGCAAGCGAAGCAAGGTTTGCGCTAGCCTACATGGGGGTGCGGGAGCCAACCTATCCAAGTTCACAATTCTAGCCCTACTATCAACCATAGCACCAAACTCGCACCGATGTGGTTGCTTCGCAAAACCTAGGAAACCACTCTATCACAATTGCACGGAGTCAAGGTTATACCTTCGTTGATGAGTAGATTGTCGGGGATGCCAATCACCGGGAGAAGACCAATCACCGAGGAGAATACCAAGATGAAGAATCAATCACCGGGATGAAGAGCTTGACGAAGACCAATCACCGGGGAGAAATCTCCAACGAACAAGCACACTTGACACGTCGATTTTTCCCTGAGGTTCACGTGCTTCCCGGCACGCTAGTCCCCGTTGTGTCGACTCACTCCTTGGCTATCAAGGTCTTGCTCACCGCAAGTGACCTCCACCGGGTCCCTTGATCTCACAGAGAGGAGTACACAAGACACGATTGCTCTTTTACTAAGGATGCTCTTCGCGATCCCCGCAAGGTGAGCTCCAACCTCTCACAAAGATCGAACCGGCCAACAACTCCACGAGATGATTGCCACGCTCTTCTTCTTGCTCCAAGCCGTCTAGGTGACGGGAATCACCAAGAGTAACAAGAGAACCTTGCTAGGAACAAAAACACCAAGTGCCTCTAGATGATCACACTCATGCAATGCACTTGGATCAACTCAATCTCACAAAGGATGCAACACTTGCAAGTAGGATGAGTGAGAGAGAGTAGGAGGGCTTGCTCAGCTCTATTGAGTGTTTTCACAACTGAAAATGTGCAAGAGTGGGAGCCAAGCACGCCCCTTGGGCTTAAATAGGCGAAGGGCCAACGGCCACTTCACCTCAGCCCCGAACCGACCGTCGGACGCTCCAACAGGGAGCGTCGGACGGTCCGACGCATTCAAAAATGCAGCCCCGAAGTCAGTTCAAACCGAACTAGCCATTACAGGACGTCGGACGCTCCGACGCTAGGCGTCGGACGCTCCGACACGTGTAACAAGCCACTGCCACACTGTGCTGCTCAACACTTGGTCGGACGCGTCCGACGCGTCCAGAGGCCGCGTCCGACCCAGCGTCCGGCCCTCCGGCCCTCTGCATGGCTCTCTGGAGTCTGTCCGACGACGGCTCCCAGCGTCCGACACCCAACACCGGCGCGTCCGACGCCCTTCTTAGGAAACCACCCGCTGACGTCATCATGCACCGTCGGATGATGCACAGGGCCAGGCCTGCGTCCGACGCAACCTGCCCGGACGCATCCGACGCGTCACTCTACCAGCCTTCGCACACCAACACGCGTCGGACGCACGGCCAGCGTCCGACGGTGCCTGGGGCTGCGTCCGATGCAGCGTCCGACGAATCCAGAGCTCCTCCTCAACTCCAAACACTTCACCCTTTGCAAATGTGCCAACTCCACAAGTGTACAACCATATGTGCAAGTGAGTTAGCATTTTCCAAACATTTTTCAAGGGTTTTCTCCACGGAGTTAGTTGCTCACTAGATCGAAATGCATATGCAAGAATGTAATGATCTAGAGGCACTTTGGAATCCACATTCCAGCACACTTTCTCCCCTCTTAATAGTACGGCTGTGTATCCTATAATGTGATCATGCCCGAGGCATCCCGATCACCAAAAGGAAACCCTACACTAGCTATACCTTTGCCTTCAACACTCGAGAGAACTCCTTCACTCCATGGCCTAGCACTTCACCTCATTCACCATGATCATCACATGCTAGCCCCATCTCCATGTTCCTCCACGAATCCACCAATTGTCCTTCACACTTGACAAATATGATTAGTAGTAGGGTTGTCATTAATTACCAAAACCAAACCAAGGGCCTTTCAATCTCCCCCTTTTTGGTAATTGATGACAACATCTCAAAGATAGGAATGAAATCAAGTTTTGAACTTGAATTGCTTGTCCATGGCATTTGAAAATGACATAAGTTGGACAAACATTTCAAATCCGATATGGTAGTGCTAACTCCCCCTACATATGTGCATTTTCAAGTTTGGATTGATGAATGGCACATATGCATAGATCGGATCTTTTGGGAGAATTTTCACTACCAAAGGAAGCTAAGGTGTAAGAATGGTCCTTTGAAGCGTGATACCATCGGAGTAGCCAATTTTACACCATTTTAGCTTCATGTTCTTGTCACCACTTGCCATGCTTGCTCAACACCACTTGCAATACTTGTTAATCATTTGTAAGCTCAAGAGATGACTTGCAAGCACAACACTAGATACCTCATGAGATCACATTAAAAACAAGGTACTAGAGAGATAGTGGTAAACAAGAACACCTATGCATGCTAGTTGATCATTCATCATTCAAGTTCTAAACTAGCAAGCACTACACAAGCAAGGCATTTGAATTGAAATTTATGACAACTGCAAGCAAGCATATGTTAGTGCACGTACAAATGCAACAAATTGTTCATGAGCTTCCTCCCCCTACTTGTGTGCTCAAATTTTAATTGACCCCTTTCCAATGTCATTTTCATTTTCTATCTTTACTCTCCCCTTTGTCATCATATGACCAAAAAGGTTAGCTCTTAATTCATTTTAAAGATAGATTGTGAGATCAATTTCCCAAATTATGGTTCAACCTAGAGCTCATACATAAGTTATTCAACATGGTTTGAACCTAGAATAATTATTTTAACACATTTTTACAAAACAAGAATTTATGTTACAAGAACACTTAGTAACATAAATGATTGTGTTACTACGAATATTTTGTAACACATTCTTACTTCTTCACACCTCAAGACAAGGGTTATCTTGCACTATGTCGGTTAAACACTTAATGTATGAATTCTAGATCAAACACTAGGATTGCAGGCCCATAAACATGCCATATGCCACCACTAGATCAAAGAATCATACAAGCAATAGTGGTACCATACATGCATTGAAACAAGTTGATTTTCATGAATGCTCCTAGAAACCACTTGCAACAATGACTAAATGCTCTAAGCAAGTCCTTAGCAAGATATGATGCACATGTCATACAACTTTTACCTTGACAAGTTGGAGTAGAGGCAAAGTCATAGAGTGGGGTGCATCACTTCATGTTGAAGAAGTCAAGAATGTTCAACTCATTTCTAAGATTGCAAAATCTCTTTTCATCAAGTGGCTTGGTGAGGATGTCAGCAAGTTGGTCATCGGTTCCAATGCCCATGATACTAATGTCCCCTTTGAGTTGGTGATCACTAATGAAATGATGGCGGACATCAATATGCTTTGTTCTTGAATGTTGAACCGGGTTGCTAGTCATCTTGATTGCACTTTCATTATCACAATAGAGTGGCACATGCTTGAACTTGAACCATAATCATTCAAGGTACGTGGACTTCATCTAAAGTAATTGTGCTCAAAAACTACCCGCACTTATGTATTCGGCTTTGGCGGTTGTTGGTATTTCTTACACCACGAATAAATCCGCAAGCGCACGGAATACCGTTGTAGCACTTCACCCAGGAGTATTCCAAGGTATCGTATTGTTTTCCCCAAGGAACGGGATAATCTGCAGCAAGGTTAGTTTTACCCAAGGACACACAAGAATGGCAGTAGTATAGGATTGAGAGGATGAATAAAGATCTAGCTGTCCCGCAGGACGATCGCACTCTAGCTCTACTCGTTTACTTCGGGCACTGGTATAGACCTGGTCTGCCAAGTCACGCCAGCCTGTAGCTCTACGACGAACCCGAACGTGGAGGATTACAAGGGACGGACAGGGCTGTCACCACCTGCCGCCTACCTCTACAAACCGTGGGGCACGCTGCAAACAAAGGTAACCTCTAGCCTAGGCACCACGCCTATGCCGTCGATTACTAGTCTAACCCCGGTCCTGGGTACCAATCTGGAAGGCTAGAGCACCCCTCGCGGAGCGATGATCCCGGTAAACAAGTATAACAAGAATAACGACTAGTATGTAAAGCTCACTAGATCAATAACACCACGAATACTAATCTTACGAATAAGAACAAGGTTCGTACTATGAACGAACGACGAACGAACGACGAAACGAACGAAGAACGAACGATGAACTATTAATAAGATAAATATCCGCCAAGGGTACAAGATAAGGAAATAACTAAAAGGAAAGCTATCCCTCTCTGATCCTTGCCCTCTCCTCTATTCTACTACTGTACAGAGGCCCTTGGCCTGGATGGGAGTGGAATGACTGTGTCTTGTGATGTCTTTTGGAGGAGGGGGGTACCCCTTTATTTATAGCCCAAGAAGGTCGGCAACTTGAGGCGGTTCCTTAGGTCGTGGCATTGATTGCAGGTGGAACCGACCTCTCGAAGGCGGGTGGCGACCGCCATAGCAAGATGGGCCAGTGGGGCCACCACAGGGGGTCGGCCGACCTAGGGTTTGGGGTCGGCCGAACTGTGGCTGGCCCATCTGGGCCTGGGCCTTCTCAGGTGGCTTCCCTGGTTGCCTTCTCCTCTGATCCACCTGCTATGGGTGGACTTGAAGTCTTTTTATCGGGAGGGAGTTGGGCTTTATTTGGATAATTCTTTATTCCGGGGAAAATTGGTGTTTCCAGGATGGGCCTTTATGCTTCCTTTTCCCCGTTTTCTAGAATTGCAGTGCGCTGCACTCACAAATTCACCAAGACTCGTGGAAATCATTAGTTTAAAGACCTAAGTCTACCTTTGGTGATTGTTTCATTATAAAAAGCGCAGCTAGTTGACGGGTAAATATTGGGTCTAAGAGCCGTCAACAACTCCCCACACTTAGCTTTGCTCGTCCTCGAGTAAGTTGCGAGCATAAGGCGGGAGAGATACTCATCCTCATAAAGAGAGCCTGCACACAAGTTATTGCAAGCCACACTTCAAACTGTGAACTTGAGGTGTTTAACATGCATTCCTTGGATGATTGATAAGTGGAACGGTAAGTCTCAAATCACCTCGCATTCCCTGTCAAGTACCTTGGGATTTTTGCATAATTTCAGAAACAAAAAAATAGTGTTCATGCATCTCAAATGACTCTCTCAAGTCGTCATGGTGTTTATGTATTTTCCTCTCAAGGGCCATGATTTTGCCTCTCCCCTCCTTGTGTTTGATCAGGTTTTGTGGAGCTCAAGGTAGGGGTAACGTGGAGCATACTAGTGTCTTTTATTGCTAAGTCAAAGACTGGATCCAATGGAGAAAACAAGTCACAATCTGATCAGATGTGCTGTGTGGTGGTGGTATGAAGTGGAAAATTATTTGTACTCCTTTTTATGGTGTTACCTTCTCTCTCTTTTTGAACTTTTGAGGAGACATGGCTTCATCTTTTCTCTTTTTTTTTTCTTTTTTTTCCCATCATCATTTTTTTTTTTCATCATGCTTACTTTTGTATGAGCAGGGATTATATCTTTTTTCTTTTTGCATAGCCATGTCTCCAATGATATTTTTGAAGAGAGAAAGGTAACAGAGATTTTTGGAGTATTTATTTGGTGGTCGGATGATGGAATGTTGCCTCAATTCCAGTGTAGAAGTGTAGCATGTGAGGGTGGAGTGTACGTGATCTTGATCAAAAGAGTATGACAAGCTTCTCACTAGGGTCCAAGAATATTGACAAAGCTCAAATCAACAACTAGCAGCTTATAGGCTATCAAAGTATTCATGTAGAGTTCTTGGCCTTGGTAGGAAAATATAAATCAAGTGAGGAGCATCATACTATGGAATTTTTTTGATTTCATAAAGATAAATTCCCAAGGACTTGAAGGTTAAGCAAAGATCATTTCGACAAACCATATCTCACATGCCAATTATCTAGGAAAAACATGGGTTCCTAATGATAAGGTGTTCACAAGCATTCAGCGATGAAGCGAGGAGAAATAACAAGTGTGCAAGTCCACGAATGTGAGAGGTAGAGTTGTGGGCAAAAGATAAATCAATTATGATTTTCCCAAAAGATTAGTGCGTCAAGTTTTATTTAATTTTCAGATTATCAGAATGAACTTGATGACGGGTTTTGTAGCAGGCAAAAGTGGGGAAGTGTGTGTGCAACTCAGGAGGCAGGAGGAGGCTGGAGCCTGGTGGACCACCAGGGGTCGCCCGACCCTCCTGGTGTGGGTCGGCCGACCTGGCCTGGACCCCACTGGTTCTCATATTTCGCGTGTTGGCCTTTCTGAGTGCCTCATATGGTTCTGGATGATTTGGTCGTGATTGTTCCAGAATGGCGACGTTCCCCCCACACTTGCCTTTTTGCCTGTTTCCTTCAAAAACGACAAAGATATGGAAACACAAATATTGCTCTACCGGTATGCAAGCCCGGGAGCACTATCATTGATTGAATTTAAACTGAACTCGCAGGCGCATTACAAATTTGAAGGGAAATTGGAATGAAAAGGAAATAAACAAAAGCGCCTACCTATTCTTATTCTATTTATTTGGCCCTCTTAATCCTTTCTATCACCTCCAGGGCCAGATCTACTTGTGCCCACTTCTTGGAGAGAGTTTTGATGAGGGCCTCGTCTTGCATCTCTCATGCATAAGATTGTTGTAGAGGTTTTGGAGGACGCCATTTTTTTTTTCTTTGCTCGCGGCCACTCCTGCTCCAAGCTCCTAATCTTGAGATGGGCTTTTTCTAGAGCCTTAGCGCATCTTTCAAAACGCTCGTTATCGGCCACCCAATAGGGTCTTTCTTCCTTATCCTTATTCTCGGTGCAGAGGAGGAGGCGTCGCTCTTTTCGCTCATGACTGAGGTGAAGGTTTGGTTCAAGGAGTGGAGTCTTGAAAGAGATGAATGGAGAGGGGGTGCAAATGGTTGTATTTATAGTGGTTCTCCCTCTCCTGGCGAGGAAACAAAGGATTTATTTCAAAGCATAGCTGGACGAGACAAGGAAAACTTGGATGGCAGAATGAGCAATGGATGGAAAACAGAGGTGGCCAGAGGGGGTCGACCTGGCGACCCTGGTAGCCAGGTCGGCCGACCTGCCTTGGCAGGCCCGGCCTTTCTGTTTTCGTGGGGCTTTGTTGTTGGGAAGGTGTCTACGGGATACACAGGATTGTAGAAGGATATTTCGATGCAGAGGTCAAGAAAAGATATTTAGATCAATTAAGTGCATGACATCGAAATCTTTATTGCTTCGGGTTCAAGATAAATTTTAAGGCGCTGACCATTTACCTTGAATACATTACCTCCGTCGTCCTGGAGTGTGATTGCCCCATGAGTCGACGTGTCGATGATGGTGTATGGTCCGTTCCATTTACTTCTCAATTTTCCATGCCCGAAGAGCTTTACCCTTGAATTGAAGAGCAACACACCTTGTCTCCAACTTTGAATTCTTTTATCTTTATTCGCCGGATGCCAGCGCTTTGTACGCTCCTTGTAGATGGCTGAGTTGTGATATGCTTTGTCTCTCCATTCTTCCAACTCAGCCTATCTCCATTTTTCTTCTCACCCAGCTCCTTTCATATCCATGTTCCAAGTTCTCATGGCCCAATATGCTTTATGTTCCAACTCGACTGGCAAATGGCACGTTTTTCATAGACGAGTTGGTATGGTGACATGCCTATGGGTGTCTTGTAGGTGTTCTATATCCCATAGTGCATCGGGTAGCTTGTTCTTCCATCCCTTCCCATTTCCAAGACTGTTTTCTGCAGGATCCGCTTGATTTGTTGTTGGATGTTTCGGCCTGCCCATTCGTTTGAGGATGGTATGGACTGGCAATGTTGTGCTTTGCTCCAAGCTCTCTTAGAAAGCTACGGAAGGTCTTATCAATGAAGTGAGACCCTCCGTCGCTTATCACCATTCTCGGAGTTCCAAACCTTGGAACGATAAACTCGTGGAACATCCGGCGAGCTGTGTTTGGAGTCGGCAGCTCGGCATGGCATAGCTTCTACCCATTGGATACGTAATCCACTGCCACCAATATGTATTCACAATCTTGGGACTTCACGAATGGTCCCATGAAGTCAATGCCCCATACATCGAAAGAGTTCGACTTGAAGGTTGTATGTGAGGCGCATTGCCATCTCGTGCTGTGATGCCTCCAAATCTCTGGCATGGTGGGCATCTTCTAATGAATTCTTTTGTATCTTCATACATGTCGGCCAGAAGAATCCACTTTGCCAGATCTTTGTTGGGTACGGAAGGCACCATAATGTCCACCGTATGGGGCTGCATGGCATTTTTCAATGATTTGTGTGCTCTCGGGAGTGGGCACACATCGCCTAAGCAGTCCATCGGCGACACGATAGATAGAGGTATGGTTCATTCCATAAGTGACGGCGACTTTCATAAATCAATCTTCTTTATCCGCCCCTGGTGGTACGTATCTGTGGCGTGAAGTTCACAATGTCGGCGTACAAGGGTGCGAATCCGTCACTTTCAGCAGCATGTCGTCGCGTAGGAAGTCATTATGGGTAACTCCTTGCAAGTTAGTGAATTGCATACGCGAAAAATGATCTGCTACAGAATTTTCTACTCCTTTCTTATCTTTAATTTCAAGATCAAACTCTTGGAGTAGAAGGATCCATCTTATGAGACGAGGTTTAGCATCTTCTTAGCAAGCAGATATCTCAAAGCAGCATGATCAGTGTAAACGATAACTTTTGCTCCAGCTAAGTAAGATCTAAACTTTGTCAAAAGCAAAAACAACGGCAGGAGCTCTTTCTCAGTGGTAGTAAATTCACTGAGTTCCAGTCAAAGTTTTGCTAGCATAAGAAATTGCATGATGCTTTTTGTCTTTCATTTGACCAAGAACTGCCCCCACAGCATAATCACTAGCATCACACATTATTTCAAAAGGAAGCGTCCAATCAGGGGGTTGAATGATTGGAGCAGAGATGAGTGCATTCTTAAGAGTAGCAAAGGCATGCATGCAGTCATCATTGAATCAAAGGGTGCATCCTTAGCAAGCAAGTCGTAAGGGGTGTGCAATTTGAGAAAAATCTTTTATGAAGCGACGATAAAAACCAGCATGACCCAGAAAACTACGAACACCCTTGATATTCAACAGGAGGCGGAAGCTTTTCTATAACTTCTATTTTTGCTTTGTCCACCTCTATTCCTCTCTCGGACACAAGGTGTCCAAGAACTATGCCCTCTTGGACCATGAGTGGCACTTTTCCCAATTAAGTACCAGGTCCTTCTCATGGCATCTCTGTAAGACCTTGTCTAAATTTTCTAAGCAATGATCGAAGGTTTTTCCATAAACAGGAGAAATCATCCATAAAAACTTCCATAATTTCTTCGATCATATCAGAGAAAATAGACATCATGCAACGTTGGAACGAGGCAGGTGCATTGCACAAACCAAAAGACATGCGACGATAAGCATAAGTTCCATACGGGCATGTGAAAGTTGTCTTACTTTGATCGTCGGGGGGGATGGGAATTTGATGATATCCGAATACCCATCAAGGAAACAGAAGAAAGAATGATTTGCCAGCCGTTCCAACATCTCATCGATGAAGGGCAGCGGAAAATGATCTTTCTTTGTAGCCTTGTTAAGTTTTCGGTAATCAATGCACATTCGCCACCCCGCCGGTTCGTTGAGGAATGAGTTCATTTTATCATTATGAAACCGTCATACCTCCTTCTTGGGCACCATGTACGGGGCTCACCCAATCACTGTGAGGAACAGGATAGATGATCCCGCACGTGTAATAGCTTCAAGACCTCTTTCTTCACAACTTCTTCATCGCATTATTCAGCCTCCTTTGAGGTTCCCTTGAAGGGTACTTTTAGGATCCGTGGGAATGCGATGGGTGCAGAGAGCGGGGCTGATCCCTTTTAGGTCTTCAAGTTAGTAGCCAAGAACGGAGCGATGTTTTTCAAGCACGGCTATGAGTTTGGTGGTTTCTTCTTCGAAAGCTTGTCACTTATGATGCAGGAGCTTAGCTTGCGGATCTTCGTGCAAGAAAGCATAGCGCAAACCGGGAGGTAGCGCTTTAAGATCAATGGGAGGTCGTGGCGGTGGTGTGGTTTGTGGTAGCTCAAAGGTGTCCTCCGAGTCGGCTTCTTCTAAGATAAAGTCTTGTGCATCTTCCTCCAAGGCTAACTCGGGGTCCATGCGAGGAAAAATGGCCATGACCTCCTCCACTTGATATTCCTCAAGTGGTTCATCGGAAAGAGTGTTTCGTGATGTGGTAATTGGAATGGAGAATGACTCTTTTCCGAGGGTGAAATTGAGGTTTCCAAATGATGGGGCATCGATGAGGAATTTTTCTATGGGATGCCCGATCATTATGTCGAAGTTGGGACTTCGAAGACGTAGAAATCCAGGATAACCTCAAGGTCTTCATGATAGAGAGTCACATCTCTGACATCCCCAAACTCTCAAGAATATGGCCTGATGGGTGCTTGAGGAGTTTGTTTGTTGATGTCCATGGTCGGTTGCCAAAGATGACAACGCATATGTGTCGGAGAGGATATTGGCACCAACAAGAGGGTTGTAGAGTGCATCCACCTTGGTTCCTTTGATGGAGCAGCATATGTTGGTTGAGGGAGGGCAGAGCCGAATGATATCCATGGATAGCTCATTCTCCCTCAACCATTCATCGCTCATGATTGAAGTAAGCTCCCGAACAGTCTCCACAAGATATTCTTTTCAATTGGTTCGGGAGGTGGCAAAGGAACAGGCGGTCTCTTTTGTACAAATAGTTCGAGGTGTTTCCAAAATCTTCAAAAATTTCTTCCTCAAACTCAAATGGGAACTCTAGAGGTTCATCATCCTCTGTCATTGTTCGGGAATCAGATGAGGACTCGGATGTTGGGTCTACCAAGGTAGACACCTTTGTTGTGTTTCCACAATGAGTTCCTCATCTTTTGACTCCGGCTCCTCGGGTATTTCAGCGGAAAAAGGTGTATTTTCAACAATTCTTTCTAGCAAATCTTTTGCTTCCGCTATGGTCTTATGAGAGAAAGAAAGAACCCGGCAGCAGTAGTGTCAAGATAAAGTGCGGTGTCTTTGCTCAACCTGAATAAAAATGTTGCCAAAGAACGGGTTCTGGGAGCAATAACTCTGGACCGGAATCTGTAATGAACAGAACCGTATCCATGCCGCACTAAGGGTTTCTTCCTCCTCTTGGCGAAAGTTAATTATTTCCGCGCGCGTAGAGAGTAGTGATACGAGATACGGGAAAAAATGCTAGACAAAATTTGTCTCGCAATTCTTTCCAATCACCGTTCACTCTCTTAGCGGTGTAAGTGTACCATGCTTCGCCTTCCCATTGAGAGAGAAGAAGGAAAACAATTTCACTTTAAAGTTTCATGTGTCATGCCATTGATCAATCGGCATGCACACAAGTGCTCAAACTCTCGCAAGTGTTCAAAGGGATTTTCATTTTTAAAACAGAGAAAGAAAGTCCTTTGATCAAAGAAATAAAACTGGGGCTGAGCTCATAGCTTGTTGAAACAACAAGTGAGATGAACATGGTGGCTCTAAGAGCTCGCCCCGTGAGTGGAAAAAGATTGGATTGTAGGTGATGACTCCATGTGTATTTTTTTTTTCTAATTTAATGAACGGGAAATGTAAAGATAAGTTACGAGGGCAAACCTGGTCGCTACAGAATTAGCAACCGTTCCCCGGCAACGGCGCCAGAAATGCTTGTTGGTATTTCTTACACCACGAATAAATCCGCAAGCGCACGGAATACCGTTGTAGCACTTCACCCGGGAGTATTCCAAGGTATCGTATTTGTTTTCCCCAAGGAACGGTGATAATCTGCAGCAAGGTTAGTTTTACCCAAGGACACACAAGAATGGCAGTAGTATAGGATTGAGAGGATGAATAAAGATCTAGCTGTCCCGCAGGACGATCGCACTCTAGCTCTACTCGTTTACTTCGGGCACTGGTATAGACCTGGTCTGCCAAGTCACGCCAGCCTGAGCTCTACGACGAACCCGAACGTGGAGGATTACAAGGGACGGACAGGCTGTCACCACACTGCCGCCTACCTCTACAAACCGTGGGCACGCTGCAAACAAAGGTAACCTCTAGCCTAGGCACCACGCCTATGCCGTCGATTACTACTCTAACCCCGGTCCTGGTACCAATCTGGAAGGCTAGAGCACCCCTCGCGGAGCGATGATCCCGTAAACAAGTATAACAAGAATAACGACTAGTATGTAAAGCTCACTAGATCAATAACACCACGAATACTAATCTTACGAATGAGAACAAGGTTCGTACTATGAACGAACGACGAACGAACGACGAACGAACGAAGAACGAACGATGAACTATTAATAAGATAAATATCCGCCAAGGGTACAAGATAAGGAAATAACTAAAAGGAAAGCTATCCCTCTCTTGATCCTTGCCCTCTCCTCTATTATACTACTGTACAAGAGGCCCTTGGCCTGGATGGGAGTGGAATGATTGTGTCTTGTGATGTTTTTGGCGGAGGGGGGTACCCCTTTATTTATAGCCCAAGAAGGTCGGCAACTTGAGGCGGTTCCTTAGGTCGGTGGCATTGATTGCAGGTGGAACCGACCTCTGGAAGGCGGTGGCGAACCGCCATAGGAAGATGGGCAGTGGGGCCACCACAGGGGGTCGGCCGACCTAGGGTTTGGGGTCGGCCGACCTGTGGCTGGCCATCTGGGCCTGGGCCTTCTCAGGTGGCTTCCCCTGGTTGCCTTCTCCTCTGATCCACACTGCTATGGGTGGACTTGAAGTCTTTTTATCGGGAGTTGGGCTTTATTTGGATAATTCTTTATTCGGGGAAAATTGGTGTTTCCAGGATGGGCCTTTTATGCTTCCTTTTCCCCGTTTTCCTACGAATTGCAGCTGCACTCACAAATTCACCAAGACTCGTGGAAATCATTAGTTTAAAGACCTAAGTCTACCTTTGGTGATTGTTTCAT
>JAAXCT010003163.1:0-42887 GCA_012490785.1 Eragrostis nindensis | reverse complement strand
TTTTGACTCTTATTTAAGTTAATCTTATGATTTTACATCATATTGTTTGGTCTATAATCATTACAAATTTCTTCAGATCACATGACATTCGGATTCGGAATGGATACACTGTCCCGTATCCTATCTCACTATTATTTTTCAGACTCGGATTTGGGCACAGATAGCGTCGGTCAATTATTGATGCATCATATATTTGACATATTGATTTTTTTCGGATTCGATAGTCGATCGGTTAGATATTGTCCATCCCATTTTCACCCTACCGTAAATACAGACGAAAAGTTTGGAAAGCAATGACCCTTTTTGGGAAAGCGGCATGGGTGCTGCCTTTAGTCACGTGCCTTGCAATGTTTCATCATGTACATGGCCTCTCTGTCGCGAAGAAAGCTCTCCGGAACGGCACCAAATCAGCCTAGTTGGCTTCGTTTGCTTGTAAACTCACGTTTTTGAGTGTTTTCACATGGAAGCCATCCATTACATCAAACACATCAATACAAGTGAAAAAGAACGCTTCTCGGGTCATTTGACCGAAAGAGCTCCGAATTCACCCGAACGACTCCGAAACGGCCTGGTTTGCTTCGTTTGCAAGTAAACTCACGTTTTTGAGTGTTTCCCATGGGAACCATCCAATTACATCAATCATATCATAACAATTGAAAAAGAACGCTTCTCGGGTCATTTTGACCGAAAGAGCACTGAATACACACAGAATGGCTCCGAAACAGCTCCAAATGAGCCCGGTTTGCTTCGTTTGTAAGTAAACTCACATTTTTGAGTTATAATATGACACTGATAACAAATTTTGACCCTTTGAATCTGGAGCTAGGTAACGACAGTTTGCTAGATCTGAAGCATATGTTAGAAAAAGAGCGCGCAATTTGCGCGCCGCGTTCCTACTCCTGTTGTGAACCCGTTGGAGCGAGAAGAATAAGAAAAAAATTTGTCCCTTTATTTCGATGAGCACTTTTTTTAAGCAATAGGCAGGAAGGTGAATCTGGAGCTAGGTAACGACAGTTTGGTAGCTCTGAAGCATATGTCTTCCAGAACCATGTTGAGGAAAGAGGCTGCTAACCAGCTGGCAATGTTTGTGTCATGTTCACTTCCATTCCCTGCTGTAGTCAAGTCAATTCCCTGTGGCCAATTACTCAAATAGTCTAAGATGCATTACCAGGTAACTTAACCTGTTAAGGGGACAAACATCTATTAGGGGAGTGCTGTTGTAAAGCTGAATCTTGACACAGAGTGTGTTCCAGACTCATTGTCAAATCTGATGTCCTGCATTCTCTACGAAAAGGGTCCAGGAGAAGCTCTCCAATTTCTGAATGTGGTACAGCCATTATTGATGGAATTTCTACTTCTGGATGGTTTTAGTATAAGCCTACGGGATTTTAATGTTCCCAAGGCTCTATTAGAAGAAGCACAAATAAACATAGAAACAGTCCCTTATCCTTGAACAGTCAAGATGCTCCAAACTCAGTTTGTGGAAATGCGAGTTGAGAACAATTTGAAGAGAGTCCAACAACAAATTTCAGATTTTATCAGAAATTGTTCCAATCTTGGATTATTGATTGATCCCAAAAAGGACTCTGCTATGTCAAAGGTGGTTCGGCAGCTTGGTTTTGTTGGCTTGCAGCTTATCGTGAGGGGAAGTTGTACTCAAACCGCCTGCTAGAGGACTGCTTTTTGAATCTTGTGAATAAACACCCATCCCTTGGAAATGAGCATCCTCCAGAGGCTTATGGTCTTGTGAGCAGTTTGTTTGAAGCGCATAGTGTGGGTCTGAGTGGATACGGGCTGAGTCGGGGCGGCATGCTGGTTGCGGCGCTAGGGTTAGGGTTCTTTTTTTTTTAATCTGGGCTGGGTCGGGCTGTTGGTCGGGCAGGTACGGTTAGGGTTTTTTTTTTACAGCCGTCGATTTTCGATAGTGCGGTTACTGTTCATTGGGCTTACGTGGTAAGTTGTTGCTCAATAATTAAGTAGAAATGATTTATAATTGAAATGTCGCTTAAATAATTCTTGGAAGCTTAGTTATTAAAACGGAAAGTTTATATTTTTTGGGCCAAAATTATTAGTTTAACCTTGTTAGTATAAATTGGTTCTAGAAATAGATCTTCAAGTGAGCATCACAAATAGTGCTATCTGCACAATTTTTATTTCAATAATAACTTGCTCGTCCAACGATGATCCATGACGAATCCTTATCATCGTGACTGTCACTTGTAATGGATCAAATACTTGAAATAATGTTTTTAGAGCACAATATGTCGAATATTGGAATTAAATTTGAGTGAAATAATCATTTTGTTGTAAGTGACTCAATTTACTGGTTTAGTAATTAACAAAGACTAGGTGAATACCCCGCGCTTTGCTGCGGGGCTTTCGGTGATTATGAGAGATGGTGATACTTAGAAGGTAAAATGTTGGAAGTTGTAACTATAGGTAATGAACAATCAACAAAACCGGCATCAGCTAACATTTGAGTTGCATAGCATCTGTGACAATGATCTAAAATTGTCAGATCTGTTTGCTATTCCATTTTTATGATTTCAGTTAACATACTCTAAAAATGATTTCAGTCAACAATGACAGATGAAAAAGTGCATGAGATTAGACCCAAACAAATCTAGTGCCAAGTTCAGTGTACAACCAGGAGCATCATAGTAATAACGCATCAAGTTACACTTGTTATTTTGCATCAAGAAATTGCTCTGAATAGACTAATGTCCATGTATTTGGAAGAGGAAGAGAAAACAATGTCTAGACAATGGAAGAAAAGAAGCAGCTCCTGATTTTAAAGGACGGCCTAGGCACTCGCATGGTTCGCTGCTCTTGCTTCAAGCCTTTAGCTAATTCTGATGATGTGATTAAAAAAAAATGAGGTCAAGGGTCCGACATCCCCTTGATTTTCATTAAGAAGAACAGGGCCACCGAATCCTACCGGGCCGGGCCTCACCGGTGCACGCGTAGCGGCACCCCGGGGAACCACAGCCCTCAAGAAGGTGAGCCAACGACCAGCCGTGCCTTGGTGCGTTTATCAGCGCTCGAACCCACGCCGGCTTCCTGAGATTTCCTCCCAGGCAACCAACCGAACTCGGTGTGCTACGCTGATGATGTGATTAGAAGAGCAGATGAGCCCATCATGCCTGATATCAGGTGAGTGGGTGCCTAGCAAGAATGCAACCAAATGACACCTTGGATCTGCCTCTGAAGTGTACATCTGAAACAAAAAAAAAAATGAGGAAATCTTTTAAAGAAATTAGAGAGAATTTCTGAGGAAGAGTTGAGTGAAAATATAGGTAGAAGCAATGGTTGACAGTAAGGAGTAAAATGTACGGGAACATACTTCTTCTCAACTACATCAAATCTCTACTCAGTCTCATGAGCGGCAGTGGGATTAGGCTAAGGTACCAAAACATGTGTTGGATGACATTGTGAAAATCGACAGCCTAGTGTAACATGAAGTACATTGTCCCCTCAAACATGTTGCCATTTTCTGCAGAAAGTATCTAGATTGCAGGGTATTAAAAAAAGGTTGAGCAGATAAAAAAATATTGATTAAACATAACAAAATTAGGACATCTAGACCTCATATACAAAACTATCACTTTTTGAGGAACTTCATAGTATTCAGTACTGAACAGTACATAGGATTATTGAGTATGCATGTTACTTGAATGATTGATGAAGACAAAACCTCTGGCTATCTTCAGATGGGAAATCAATCTACATGACCCGATACACAGTAGAGCGAAATACTTACATGGACCTACAGAGTTGAGCGGTGGTGCACTGAAGAAAATGGCAGAGATTGTGATTGGGAGCACCATGTAGGCATTTCAATCAGCAAAGGCAAAGTTAACAACAGGCTAGCAGTATCTGAATAGGAGAGGGATTGGAAGATTAGTAGCTCCATGCTCCATCCATGTCAAAATTAGATTTATAAGAAGCTTTGAGTAAATTCATCACCGATGGGGTTCTACTAACCTGTAAACAAATTAAATTGCTGAGAACCTGGAAGCAAGGTAATAATACGGTGCCATCTCAAAGAAAACCAGAGAAGAAAATACTCACGAATCAAGGATTGCCGGTGCAATGGAAGGGTCAAGTACGGTAGATGTGTATACATATATAGAAATAGCACCGTAATGGCAGCAGTTATCACAGAATCTTGATGGGGAAGGGGAGTGCTGTGATAACATCTTGATGACAATTACCTGAGCAATCTTGATGGAGGCGCCATTGAATGGGTAGTGGCTGCAGTTTTTGCAATCGATTAGATGAGTTGGGGGCGTTTCCTTGCCTCTGCGAGCCAGTAAAGAAATGGTGTTTAGTGGATTGCTTGATGGTAGTGATAAAGTCAGTTAACGTGCCTCTGCGAACCAGTAAAGAAACGGTGTTTAGTGGATTGCTTGATGGTAGTGATAAAGTCAGTTAACGTGAGGAGTGAAGAGAGAGATACATGGATGAGTGAGCGTACATGCATCAGGAAATGGTCAGCTGGATTGAACTGTTGAGGATGGACTAAAGTAAAATGATTCAATGGACAGGATTATTGAGGTGATGTGGCTCAATGTGAGAGCAGAGAAATAGCAATTAAAGACCTTTTGTTGGTTGCACTTATAAAGAAAGAGTAGATATGAATATATATATAGCTGGGGCGTGGGTGGCAGCTGCCGTGCTGGAGGGACACGTGGCCGCCGGGAATGGTGAAATATTGAGACGCTGTCTTTACCCCTTTGCCGGTTTGCTTGCGGGCGGCTTCTGGAGCGGAAATATCTTCTCCGCTGTCTCGCGTCGTCGAGCTATGTTTGATGACGAAGGGTGAAGAAATCCTGCGATGGTTGCAGAATATACAAAGCTCTCTGTTGCGGTATTTTGTTGGGCAAGACGTGGCTGCCCTGTGGGCCCACAAATTATATTCATGTTCAAGGATATTGATGGCAGTACCAATCTGTAGTTTTGAAAAGGCCCAATAAAATCAGCACTTCAAACCTTTTTTAGTTTCGACTTCCCTTAAGTACCTTTCTATTGTTAACATATGTGTAGACACTTATGCTTCCTTTTCCACATGCATTTTAATCAACTCCCTTAGTTGATTGCAGTCGAATTCATGTATTTGTCTATCTCTATAGGATTTGCATCGCAGCAGCTATATCACAATTGTGATAGCTCAATAGTTTCCTACCAAACTGCTCATTGCAAAGAAATTAAATTTTGTCACAATTTTACACAGCATACCAATCACATTTTCTCCATTAGATGGGCTTCTTAAAAGCCCTATGATTTAGTAGCTTGATCGATTTGCATGAACCAGGATTTCCATTCAGTAATTATATTTTGTTGCCCTTACAGGGATTCAATTTGGATGTCTAAAAAATGATGTATGTACCATATAGACACCTTTTGTCTGGACCACATGGATTCCTCAGTTTTCTTTCCCCTAGAAACCTCGAAGCATTTTATCCCTTTTTTAAAGTTTTTTTTTCTTTGAAGGCTTGCTGAGAAGTAGAGTACTTAATTAGCAAAAAGAATGCTAATAATCTGAAAAGAAAATAATGTGTAATTTACATGTAGAGAAGGTCCTCAAAAACTTTCTAATTAACAGTAGGTTACTCATGATTATTTTTTCTTAAAGAGACTTAATTAGGCTCTAAGTAATTGATTCTGTAAAATGGAAATAGAAAAGGAAAAGAAACTAAAAAAGAAAAATTGATTGGGCTAAAAGCGGGTGAAAAAGGGCCGGCTCGCCTGGGCCAAAAGCCGTCTAAAAAGGCCGGCCCAGCCCGGTGTGGGGTTTGATCACCCCCGCCTCCATCGCGGGTGGATCCTATATGTAGGGCGGGCTATGATTAAGCTTTGATAGAACAGTGTTTGAGATTCGTGCAACGGCTTAGATTCGCGCAGGTGGTGAAGGGGATGGCTGAGAAGCTGCCACGTGTCGCTCTCTGATTGGGGCGGGTGGGAGATGGGAGAAAAAGAAACAAATTTCAAACTTTAAACGCATTTTTCTCCTAAACCGTAAGTCCGTTTTCGAATTCGTTTGAACCTACGTGTTTGTTACAATTAATTCTACAAAATGAGATCCAATATGAATATTTTTTAAATTTTTTAAAATTTAAAATTTTCGTCAACATTTTAAATATACTATGTCAACATTTGTTTATACTATGTCAACATTTTTTTTTGTGGTCAACATTTTTTATAAAAATGTTGATTTTATTTTAAAAATGTTGAAATAGAACTACAAAAATGTTGACTCTTCTGTTTCAAAATGTTGACGCTCTGACTTGGGCTGGGCTGTTCAGATTTAATGGGCTATTGGGCCAATCTATCGTATGTTAACCGTAGGACGCCCTGCATATAGGAGGTCCCTCCATCGCGACCGTCCATCGCGATGGACGGCTCTGAGCGATTCTGGGCCGGGAATAAAATCGCTCTCCGCCGGGCGCCCCGCACGAAACCCTACCCATTTCTCTTCTTCCCTTTATCTTTGCTGGCTGCGCGAGAGGGAGTGAGCGGCGACGAGGAGGTGATTGAGTGGGAGAGGGACAGAGCACGGCGGCGCCGGCGAGCTCCATTCGCCGGAGCACGCGTGCAGCTTAGGCGTGCGCGCGGCTCCGTCGAGCGGTGCTCGTCGGCCATGCCTCCCGTCGGCGAATGGAGCTCGGAGTTCTCCACGCGGCGGAGGGTCCCGGCTCCCAGATCCGGCGGCCCCGAGGTCAGATCCGGTGACCTCGGGTGCGGATCTGGGCCCGGCATCCAGCGGCGGGTGCGGGCGTCGTTGGACGGCGCGGCGGCGGAGAGATGGTGGTGCTGCGGGCCCCACAGGACGGAGGGGCGAAGCTGAGGTGCGGCTCGGATTGGGAGGCCATGGTGGCGAGGCTCGCCGTCCTCGCGTTCGACGACGCGGATGGGCAAGACGGCGGATCTGGCGCAATGCCGTCTCCTCGGCTCGATCCGTCGACCGGCGGTCTTGGTGGCGGTCTCCCGCGGGCGGATCCGGTGAGGCCGCCTCCTCGTCGGCTTCAAGACGGCGACGACCTCAGGCGCGGTGGTCGCTCGGAGACGGCGACTAGGGTTAGGGTTTCCTCCTTTTTTTTTTTTAAGTGGCTCGTGTGGGTCTAAGTGGATACGGGCTCAGTCGGGGCGGCGTGCTGGTTGGGGCGCTAGGGTTAGGGTTCAGTTTTTTTTTTTTTAAATCTGGGCTGGGCCCGGCTGTTGGTCGGGCAGCTACGGTAGGTTTTTTTTTCAGCCGTCTATTTCGATCGTACGGTTACTGTTTATTGTGCTTACGTGGCTCAATGAGCTTTCAGAGAACGCACGCGTTTTACTATGTATAAGAGATGTGTGGCATGAGCAAGTTGACAAGTCGGCATGCCCGCGCGTCATCTAGTTGCCTGCCAGATCGGCATGTGCACGCAGCTCCAACCCACTCTATATGCAAGTTATCCACGTACACATGGAACTGCAAGCCATGTATGCTCTATATATCGACCCAATAAGGATCCATATAGACTCATCGCAGCACGCTCATGAGCTTGACACGGTGAGCGTATAGTAGTAGTGAACCAAAAAAAAAAAAAAACATCATGTACGTAACGAGGCCGATGTCCCGGTGCCTCGCCGACCCGAGCGCCGCGGCGGAGGGTCCGCCGGACGGCCCGGGCTCCGGGTTCCTGGTGGTGCTGGACGAGGCGGCGAAAGAGCTCGCCTCCATATAGACTCATCGCACCGGGTACGTACGTACGTAATTAAAAACAATGCCATGCATGTTCTTCTTTCTACTACTATTAATTAATTTGTCCCCGGCCGGCCCCAAAAACCAAACTTATTTGGCGTGCAACTAATTAACACTTAACAGGAAGGTGTTTGCGTGCTCCAAGGAGGAGGACAAGTCGTCTTGCTGCTTCTGCACCTTCGTGAGCGACGTCAAGCCAAGGCCGTTCGACAGCGGCGACGCCTACCACCAGATGGCGGTGGAGCCGACGTACGGCGGCAAGAAGAGGACCTTCAGGGTCGACGCGGTCGCGGCGGACGGCATCCCGCCGGAGTTCCTGAGGAAGAAGGGCTGGTCGGTGAGCATCTCTAAGTACAAGTACGAACTTGCCGACGACGCGCAGGGTGTCGACGATGCCCTCCGCCGCCGGACGCCGCCAAACCTCGACGGCGGTGCCGTCGTCGTCGGGAAATGGTACGTCCCGTTCTTGTTCGTCAGGGCGGACGGCGCGCTGCAACGGATCAAGGACCAGGCGAAGAAGAGCATGTTCTACGAGATGACGCTGGAGCAGAGCTGGGAGAAGATACTCTACCAGGTCGGTGATGAGGATGCAGGCAGCAACAAGCAGGAGGTCGCCGTGACGGCGACGGTGCGCCGGCGGACGGCGTTGCTCGGCGGCACCGACGCGGTGGGCAGCCCGCGCGTTTAGGGCGGGACGGTGTGGTTCCGTCCGGCATCGGCGGCGGGAGCGGTGGTGGGGCTGGACAAGGTGGTGTGGGAGAGGATGGAATGGGAGGCGGCCAGGGAAGGGTGGCGGAACGGCGGTGATGGCGAGGAAAGAATCCAAAGGGTGGAGAAGCGTGACTACGCTGCAGGGACTGGCAAGTGGAGCCAGTTCGCGTGCTACGTCCTGCTAGAAAGGTTCGTGCTCAGGAGAATGGATCGCAGCGCGGCGCTCGCCTGCGAGTTCAGGCATACCCACAAGATTAGAACCAAGTGGGCGTGAGGAGCAAGAACAACAAATGCCGTCATTCAAGTTCACGTCAGCTCCAGCTCGTGAGCTTCGTTGTTTGGTTGTGATGATCAATGTTGTTGTGTTCTTCGAGGCCTTGTTGTTGCTTTGCACAAGGACGTCCCCCCTGGTGCTTCGGGAAAATAATTAGGTGCGGACCGTCTGCAATCCTGCAGTTTGCGCCGCGTGGAGATCGGACGGGAGAAGGCTGGTGCGCTCGGATGGGTTTTTCTCCCAGGTATCAGGTATGACATCGGCTCGGCTCGTTGAAGAATGAGAGATTGGCTCAACTCCGGCGCAAGCAGCCTGTCGACGACTGCTCGACGCTGGCGCCCGCATGTCCGCGATGAATGAGCCGGCATGCTCCGACGCGAGCAGCTTGACGATGGCGCCCATGGTGCGGTCCCGCAACGCGTCGGCAGTGCCGAGCAGCACATGCAGCGAGCGCCCACGACGATCACCTCCTCGTCCGCCTCGCCGTTCCGTGAATCAGCGTCGAGTGCCTGCGCAGGCCGTCGCCGTCGTAGGCTGGAGCGCTGCCGCTGGCCTATACGTGAATCGGTTTTTTCTGCCTGCGGCTTTCTTTTCCCCGCTCGGCAGCTCGTCAGGCTTCGAGCCGAGCTAATGTCGTGCCTGGAGCGAAGCCATCCAAGCCCCCTGCTGCCTCCCGTTCGATTTCCACGTGGCGGCTATCGGGACAGGGTCCGCAAAGTGCAGGTTTGCGGACGGTCCGCACCTAATTTCTTTCTGGTGCTTCGTGCTTCCACTTCCGTCCTCTCATGGGCAGCACCGGCGCGTAACGTGTTTGGGGATGCCGAGAGCTTGTTCCGTGACATCTCTTTTGTTGTGATGGTTATTGTTAGCTCGCCATTGTTTTTTTTTTTTTAAGAACGTGCGGAGCACGTATTTCATTAAGAAGAAGAGAAGTTTGTTACAACGTGGTCATGGCTAAATCCCCTAAGGGACTTAGCAAAAGCTAACCAAACGAAGTAGTGATGAACTAAGCAATACAAGAACAAAGAGTATAATAGACCCTGACAAACCGAAACAAACAACGAAAGACGGGAACATGCTCCCAAACAAAGAACTAATCCTCTAAACTCGCTTAATAAAAGGAGCTTCCACATCTTGGAGACCACCGAAGCCGAAGCCTTGTCGATGATTTCCTGCGACGACGCGACTGATTGGAGCGCTTGGAATATGAAGACCTTAGTGTTTTCTTCCTTCCAAAGCCTCCATACAACCAATATTAGAAGAGTATCAAAGCACGGGCGTAACAACTTAGGTACTCTTTACACGACCTAAGCCACCAATCAACAAAAGAAAGTGCGCCGAGGTAGAAGAAGCTTCCGAAACTTGGAGAAACCCGCCACCGCCCAAAGATTGGCTTCGTCGGTGATTTCCTCAGGCAGAGCGACCGTTGAAGGACATGGAAATCGAAGACCCTCTTCTTGCAATCCTTCAGAAGCCATCACGCGACCAAGCTGACACAAATCCCACCTTCTGCGCGACCATAGCCTTCAGCTCAAAAAAATTCATTGTTTGTGATAAGGCTCGCCTAAGCAGCCATGAAACTCAAGTATTCCTCCAAAAGGATATTCAACAAGTAACAACCCAAACTACGTTCCTTGTAAGTCAGGCTTCGGGTGGGAAGAATCCTCAACGGAGACCCTTTGATAATCCCCACCTCACGAGCTAATCAACCACAGCTTCACAAACCCACGAGAAAGCCTATTAAGCACAATCCCAGGGCTTGTTTCATCAGAGCGACCTGTTGAAATGTTTAGAAGTGAAGCCTTCCAAAACCTCCACCGACCAAAAAAAGACGAGTCAGTGAACCGACGTAGGTTCCTGTGACCGGATAGCCTTGTGACCACGACCAAAGAAATGAGCCGCCTTCCTTGCGGTCGTACGAGCATCCGGCGGCGACAACCAGGGTTCGGACGCCACAACAACTAGTAGCGATATGATCAAGAGGGAGAGGGGGCACCGATACAAACGAAAGTCCGCGACATGGTCAAAAGAGAAGAATATAGAAGGGAAGGCGAACTCAGCGCTGGACGCACGAGCGTAGAAGAGTTGGGGCCGCGACCAAGGCCTCCATCGCCTGAATCGAGTGGTCCTCACGTGGATCTAGCCGACAATCAAGCCAGACACGCCAGTTACGAGAGAAGGGAGAGGGGAGAGGAGAGCTGATTCCAGCGGCGACGACCACGACCAAGCGACAGCGACCACGACCGAGCGATAACAACCACGACCCAACGACCGCGACCAAGCGACCACGACCAAGATTACGACCACATGTTCCGCGTCTAGGCGGTGGCGACCATAAACACAAGATTTCGGCATTCCGCCCAGGCGACGACGAGAAAGGCAACAAGATGCTTTTGTGCTGCGAAGTATGGCTACCACACCTTTAGTAAACTTGTATGCCTCGGTAGTACATGGCGGGATCTACTACCCTGATAGCGTCCAAGAGAAAGGATCGTGACCTGGAAGGAGAGGACCAGGCCTACAAGATGGGAAAGAAGGCGGATAACTATTTAAATCTTTACCTGTTGTCTTCATATGCTCACACATGCTTGTCTGGTTTTGTTTCTCCCTCAAACTTCAAAGCTGGACAGAAAGAGTCATTCAACTATTAAAACCAACTAACATTAGGTCATGAAGTTGTTTTGTTAGTGGTTTTAGTTTAGATGGCAGCCATGCTATTGGCTTGTTTGCTTTGTGACTCTCAAACTTACCTGACTCAGGCGCGACTCCGAGACGCCGATTTCAAACGCCTGCGGCTAAGCCTGCCAGGACAGCTGCTAAAAAAACCCATAGCTCTTTTTCTTTTTTTTTTTTTGGAACAAAAACACTACCATGTATTAGTTAGTGCTATGTTGCATCGTTTCGTGGAAGCACTAGCGCTGTTAGGACCGCTGCGGCTAAGCCACCCCCCTCCCCCTCTTTCCACGGCCTTCTTCTTCCTTGGCCTGTCTGCGTCTCACGCCGCCTTCGTCCCCCACAAGCGCCCCCGCTTCCTACGCCACCCCGCTCAGCTGCCATCGCTAACCACTGCGAACGTGATTATTTTCGAAGCTGTCAACTCCTCTGATAAGCACAGACACCTTGAGAATAAAAATTCCAGCGTTTTAAATTTAAAATTGTTCCAAACAGAAGAACTAATTGTTCCATCGTTGTAAAATACAAATGTTGCACCTTGAGGTGACCCTTCTACTCCACTTTTCACGAGCTTTGTGGTCAGTCTTGCTGCTTGCTTCATGTCTTCTACTAGAAGAACAAATGTACATCTGCCCGCTATGTAAGGAAGTACACGTGTTTGTGAGCAAAAACAACAGAGCAGGACAACATGTTGGAAACAAATATCAGTCTTTCTTTTTTAGCCTCTCTTGTTGGTACAACCATAGTATTTGTTCATATACGCACGCACTAACTGATATCACAACGGACACCTACACCCACTAACGCAAACGCCCAATTCTACAACTACATTCAGCATCGAAAATTTCATCCCTCCAAAGATCACCAAAAATCATCAGGTCTCGGTGACACACTGACACCACACATAAAGAGGAATCTGCAAATTTATTTTGAAGGACAAGCTTACCCGAGTCCAATCAAGAGACCCGGGTGGCCGCGCTCACAAGTCACAACACGAGCTGCAGGCCAACCGAGCGACCGACCGCTCGTCACAAATATCAGTCTGCAGCATCCAAAGGGCCCAACTAATAGCAGCAAAACCGACCCAGCGCTGAGGACTGCATTCTCCGAGTCAACCTAAATATCTTTGTTCAGGAAATAGCTGTTACTCTCAAAAGTAGGTTCTTTATAATTATCATTTCAAAGAAAAAGGTTTTTTATAATTATACGACCACAAAAATCGCTGTTACTCTCAGAGTATCCTTAAATAGCTTAGTAAAACGAGAAAAAAAGATTCTTTACAGGAATTTCTAGTCTCCCAAATTTGTTCATGTAGGATTTTGTTTCCAAGGATTCACATTTTGTAAAGGCTAACTGCAAATTTTCTGTAACCTTTGAGTATCCCTAACATCGACTCGGCAACCACGTTGTAAGGACCAGTTTGTGTTCCTTTGAGAGTAAATCGGTGAGACCTCTACCACCAGGTACAGTAACTTCCACCAAGTTAACCAAAGCAATTTTTTATGAAAAACAAAGATAGAAGCTAACCAAAGATCGAGGCATTTTTCAAGCAAAAAAAATTCTGGGACTAAATCTGAGCTACAAACTCACAGTTACCACAGGTTACTGTTCGGCAGAAATGAATGCCGTAAGTTTCTTAAGTATAAAAAACAACAATGACTAAAGCTGAGAAATGTGTCACTTTCACCATAAATCAGACCCCACTAAGGTGTATTACAAGTCTTTAAGAAGACTTAGTGGAAGACTTAGTATAGAACTAGGAAAGTGAGTTCAATAAAGCCTCCTTTGAAAATGTAGGAATTGTAAAAACATAGTAATTGAGGCGTCACACTTCTCTAATTCTATAGAAATTGAAAACAGAGGAACCGAGAAAGATAGAAATATGAAACTGTATAATGCTTCTCAATTTTGATTTTTGAACTACAAAAACTCAGGTCTTACTGCCATTTCAATTAGATTTAAGTTGCAAAAGGGAAAAAAAAAAAAGAAATGCTCATGGGCTACCCTGTGAATTGGTAGCCACCAAAGCATATAGAAGACAAGAATCTTCCCCTCACCCACTGTTTCGTTCTCATCCTCAAAGCAGTAGTGCTACGTTCTCTCTCTTACTTCAAGCCACCTCTGGATCTGCTACCCCAGGTGGGCGACTCAGCTGTCTGTGAGCACAAATGGTTCCTCAGGCTTCTCCATTTCAGTTTGTTCTTTTGCTCCACTCGATTTGGCCTTGATTTGAGCTCGGTTTGGATCCTGGATTCCGGGTACAGTATGGTTTAAGTTACCGTCCATTGCAAACTCAGTTCAAGGAGAGCCCTCGCCGTCGGCGACTGCTGGGCCGAGCTGCACACTGCGGTGGACGCAAGGCAAAGTGGCACGAACAGGAGCCAGCCAGCCCACACAAGCTGGACTTTCGCGTCAGGAATTTTTCCATCAGGTCTGAGCACTTGCTTATTTTCCTGTGAAATGGTGCCATAGGAAAGCATTCCATAGGATATTTTCCTTTCCATTCCTGTCATCCAAAGGGGCACATAGGAAAAAAAAAATCCTAAGAAACTTGAATTCTCCAAAAATCCTGTGTGAATCCTCCATTCCAAAGGACACCATTGAGGTAAGATGGACATCCCTAGCTACCTGGCTGTAGGTGGCTGGTTCATCCAGGTTATCTTCGACAAATACCTATCTTACCAGCTTTGGAAGTGGGCAGCCGACTGTGGAATCGAGCATGAGCTGGATAGGATTCGGGTTGCTTTGCTTCGCACACAGTCAGTTATCCATGGAACTGAGCTGGTTCAGGCACTCCCCTACAGCTCCCTTCCATGGATGCAGGAATTACGAGATGTCATGTATGATGCAGAGGATCTCCTAGACAAGCTTGAGTACAACCGTCTCCACAGTGAAATGGAAGAATCTATTGCAAATGAGAGCAGCGGTAGTCCAATCAGCGCTTTTGACTAATATCAGGTTTTTGGATTGTTAAGAAACTAGACATTTTTTTAATTAATTTAATCCATAAATTTCCCAACAAAGTGATGCGATGAACAAACTGAACAGAAAGTTAGGAACGTACCCAGCGGACGATCCTGCGCCGGAGGCGCTGGAAGATCCATTCCTAAGAACCATTGTTCTTGAGTATGTTCGATGTCGTCGATCTTAGTCGATGCAGTGCAGAACCGCGTCTGGAAGTAGTCGATCAGGGAGCAGTCGCGTTGTCGCTCCCCAAAAACCTGATCGCCCGCACACCCGGCAGATGTCTCTTGCGGAACGGGGTTTCGGAGGCCTGCTCTCCCAGATCTCTGTGCGCGCAGAAATCCGGGACGGAGATGTCTTCCAAGGCAACACAGGAGGAAGGCGAAAGGGAGAGCGAATGCGAGCGAACAATTCAGGCGTACGGAAGGGACATATATATAGAAACGCGAACAGACGCGACTCCTTCATGAAAGGACGTCGGTCCATCTGAGACTGGAACAGACGCGGCCCTTCGAACGAACAGGCGCGGCACATTCATACGAACGAACAGGCGCGACTCCTTCGCAACGAAAAGGCATTGATCCATCTGAGATACGCCGTTTCAATATATCAAAACTTCCATAACGGACGGACGCGACCCGCCCGCCCGCCCGCCCGCCACGCCAGCCAGCCACGCCACACCTCGGCACGGCTCGGCTCGGCGGCGGCGCGCGCGCGCGTGTGGCTCGCCACTAGCCTCTCTCAACTTCTCTATGGGATCAACCGGAAATCCATCTAATAAGTTGAGTCAATTAATGATAGGAATCCCATGTGGGACTAAACCATTAATGCATTAATTATGGGCCTAGACTAAATAGGATTATTTCATTATTGTGGGCTTAAAAGCCCATAGATCTCAACATTTTGAACTATTATATATTTAAATATCTGTTAACTCAGTTATTTTTCATGGTATTGTACCTGCCATATGTTTCCATTTTCTTTGTAAATTTGTGCAGAAGTTGGTTTTAGAATTCATAAGATTTTAAAATGCTCTGTTTCAGTTGTTCTTCGGTCAAGTCTGGTTGTATTTTACTATTCAGTCATTTGTTCTCTCTTCTCTTGGATACTTTACTGCAGGGAGTCAAGTGATGGACTTCTTCGTCATCAACCACTTGCTCACAGGTTATGGATAGGATCTGCAAGTGAGGCAATTTAGTTGCATGATGCATGTGTACTAGATCTTGACCAGCAATATAATAATCATTTGTTAGTAGCACCATATTGGTTGTCTGGTGGCATAAAAAGTGTGGGATTTGGTTGAGTTTTTAATTTTTTTTCATGAACCTTGTATGTACGTACTAAAAAAAATCATATTTTCTGTGACGTTCTTGTGTTTATGGCTCCTGTTACAAATAAGACGAAAAGTTTGGGAAGCAATGACCCTTTTTGGGACAAAGCGTGCACTCTTGCTGCCTTTAGTCACGGGTTGTCGGAATCTTTCCACATTTGCAATGGTTCATCATGTACATGGCCCTCTCTGTCTAGCGAAAAAAGCCATGCCTGCCTGGTGGCAGCTTGACTTTGAGTCGTTTACAGTCAAGTCGTTGGACCTGGAGTACTGTGTACCCACTACTAACCGGCATGTGTGGACATCAGCAAGTCGGCATATCTGCACATCATCTAAGTTGCCAGGTCGGCATGTAATTGTTTTGTGTGGTTTACTTTATGATATCTTAGACTGACTCCAACAGTCTTGAGACCCAAAACCCAAATTGCTCTATGAATAGTATTCAACATACGACCTCTAAAAAGTTCGATCTCCAACAGAAGACTCATAAAACCGATACCTTCTTCCTCCTCCCGCTCCCACCGCGCCGCCGTCCCCTGCTCCACCTGCATCGCGCCGCGCTGCTCCGCCATGAGCTCGATTTGGCACCCGCGGAGCTCCACCATGAGCTCGATTCGGCAGCACTAGTGCTCAACCATGAGCTCATCTCCACCAAATCAAAAGAGGACCTGTGCTTGTTCTTCAAATCGATTCGGCAGCACTAGTTCTTCAAATCGATCTTGCCTCCTTCAAATCGATGAGGACCTCTCTCCACCGTGAGCTCAATAGCTCATCCCCATGCGTCGCCTCACTCGCAGATGGGGCAGGCGGCCCCTCGCCCAAGGGCCAAGGCCTCCTCGCGGGCCAATAAGATGGTCGCCCGTGGTCCTTTGCGGGCGACGCAGACCGACGAGAGTCGGCGCGCGCCGAGGCCCCGCCCGCGCCGCCGAGTTGTTGCGCGCCGAGGCCCCGCCCACGCTGTCGACGCGTAACGGCGCCGTGGCCCGTCGTCGCCGTCGCCCCCCGCGTCCGGATGGCGAGGCAGAGCGGGAGGAGGAGAGGAGGGCGCGGCGCGGCACGACCGACAGACTGATTTTGCCCGGGAGAGGAGGGAAGGTGGAGGGAGAGGGAGGGCGAGAGATGGGGTTGCCGCGCGGGATGCCTCATTTGTTGGTCACGGCGTGCTCGTTGCGCAAAATGGGGTGAGGCTTTGGGTGATCTGTTGGAGGCTGGTTTTAGCACTTTTGTGATCTATTTTGGGTTTAACTGAGGATATGAGGCATCTGTTGGAGTCAGTCTTAAAGTGGTTTTTCAAATTGGGAGTAACTACATTTTAGAGTAAAATGGATTTTTTTAATTTGAAAAAACAAACCTGGAGTGGAATTAATCAGTGCGAGCCACCTGCGTAGGACGCCCTGCTGGGCAGCGTCCAGGAAGCTAGCCAAATGGGTCGTGCGTTGACGCGAGTCAATGTTCAATCGACATGGAATTTTTGATGCCGGTACTGCAATAATTGTCATGGTCCTGCAATAATGTGTTGGACAAAGATTGTTCTTCCAATTGGATAGTAGTACTAATTCTGAGTGAAGGGTCGTTGGCCGCTAACTCGATCCTTTTGCATCTACTCCCTCCCTCCTTTTTTTATGACGTTTTAAAAAGAAGGAAGGGTGTAAAAGTTGAGAAATGCTAGAGTTACGTACAGTTTTACGTAATTGTTACGTACTGATCTTAATCACCACTTAACGTGGAGACACTGAAAGAAGCCTCTAATTAGTAAATATAAAATAAGATTGATAAAACTAAAGTGACTTATAATTTAGAAGGGAGATAGTAATTAACTACCAGCCGCCATATATTTGAGCACCGACAAATATAGACGAAACGTTTGGGAAGGGAAGCAATGACCCTTTTTGGGACAAAGCGTGCACGTCGCTGCCTTTAGTCACGGGTCGTCGTCTTTCCACATTTGCAATGATTCATCATGTACATGGCCCTGTATGTCGCAAAAAAATGCGGTGCCTGCTGCCTGGCTGGCATGTGTGAACATCAGCAAGTCGGCATAACCTAAGGAAACGAACACTACCCGGCTGGCAAGTCGATGGACCTGGAGTACTGTACTACCCATTACTAGCTGGCATGTGTGAAAATCAGCAAGTCGGCATATCCGCACGTCATCAAGTTGCCAGGTCGGCATGTAATTGTTTGATATGATTTACTTTACGATATTTCAGAATAGTTATATAGACATACTTAAAATGATAAATGAGTATGTACGGTCTAGAGTAGTGTTTCAAATTGACAGTAACTATACTCAAAGTAGATTTTTTTTTTCTCATTTAACAAAACAAACCTGGAATGGAATAATAGGTGTGAGTCAGGTAGCCACCTGGGCAGGACGCCTGCGGGGCAGCGTCCATGAAGCTTGCCAAATGGGTCGTGCTGGTTGACGCCGAGTCGATGTTCATTGGACATGGAATTTTCGATGCCGGTACTGCGATAATTGTCGTGGTCCCGCAATAATGAACATTGTCCTCGTTCAATGAAGGGTACTACTAATTCTCAGTGAAGGGTCGTTGGCTGCTAACTCCTTTTGGTTCTACAAATTATTGTAGCACATAACTGTACCACAGAAAGGAAGGAGCCTTGTGTTCTAAAATACTGAATGCTAGAAATTTAGCCTGATTGTAAAAACATATTTCGTATAGGTGAAATGGCTACTCGGTTGGCCCATTTACGTTGAACAAACAATAGCCGCGTCCTCGTCTCCTCGTCATGAAGTGGCCAACAGGCCAAGTGCAATTTCTTCACCAGAGTATATGGTTTGGTGCTCATTGACGCCAGAATCAATTAATATTATTTAGTCAGACTTGAATTTCCGAAACGGGTAGTACCATTGTCTTGGTATGCCTTGATGCCGCGCAATAATGAAATGGACCATGTAGTACGTGCTGCGAATCAATTAGATTGTCTTGGACAAAATTGGATAGCGATTCTTAGTCACGGGTCGTCGTCAGCAAGCTCCATTTGCAAAGGTTATGTACATGGGTCTTCTCTGTCGCGACAAAAAGCCACGGACGGCGGCTACCTTGAGTCGTTTACAGTCCAAGTCGTTGGACCCTATGTTCATTCGGCATGGTGGGCAGGCTGAATCGCAGCTGTTTTACTGTAGTGTCTGCTGAAGAAATAACTGAGAACACTGTTACGACTGCTAAAGAAATAACTAAAACACTGTAGCGGCTGATTCGCAGCTGCTGCAAATCAGCCAGACGCTGATTGTGTATCCACGTTAAAAAGTCGGCATGTCAGCACGACATAAAGTTGCCAGGTCGGCATGTGCAAGTTGTCCACATAGGGATCTGCAAGCCATGTGTATATATACACACACTGAGCTAGACACGGTGAGCTACATAGTAGTACTAACCAAATTAGAAACATCATCATGTACGTGACGAGGCCGATGTCCCGGTACCTTGCCGACCCGAAGGCCGCGGCGGAGGCCCCGCCGGACGGCCCGGGCTCCGGGTTCCTGGTGGTGGTGGACGAGGCGGCGAAAGAGCTCGCCTCCTGCTGCTGCGGCCTGTCCTGGGACAGGCGGGTGAAGGGCCTCCCCTTCCCGCAGAGCCGGCAGCTCGCGCTCGAGCACAGCCGTTCCTTGAACCCTGTCGTGACGGGTGTCGACCTCTTGTCGGAGGTAGTATCCAAAATTATCAAGAGCATGGGCGGCTACGTTTATCCCGGCAGGCCGCCCGGCGGCCACGCGCCCGCGCCCACCGACTACGTCGTGTTCGTGCCCGTCGCCAGCCACTCGCTGTCGTCCGGCCGATACTACGTCGTCCAGGCGGCCGGCAAACACACCGGGTAAAATCAAACCAATGCCAGTCATGCATCTTCTTTCTATTGATGATCAATATCCTTTGGCCACCAAAAACCAACTTTGGCGTGCAATTGATTAACTGCAGGAAGGTGTATGCGTGCTCCAAGGAGGAGGACAAGTCGTCGTGCTGCTTCTGCACCTTCGTGAGCGACGTGAAGCCGAGGCCCTTCGACGGCGGCGACGCCTACCAGCAGATGGCGGTGGCGCCGACGTCCGGCGGCAAGATGACCTTCAGGGCCGACGCGGTCGCGGCGGACGGCATCCCGCCGGAGTTCCTGAGGAAGAAGGGCTGGTCGGTCAGCATCGCCGCATACAAGTACGAGCTCGACGACGACGCGAAGGGGGTCAACGACGCACTCCGCCGCCGTATGCCGCAAAACCTCGACGAGACCGTCGTCGTCGGGAAATGGTACGTCCCGTTCTTGTTCGTCAGGGCCGACGGCGCGCTGCAGCAGGTCAAGGACCAGGCGAAGAAGAGCATGTTCTACGAGATGACACTGGAGGAGAGCTGGGAGAAGATATTCTACCAGGTCGGTGAGGAGAATGCAGGCAGCAACAAGCAGGAGGTCGCCGTGACGGCGACGGTGCGCCGGCGGACGGCGTTTCTCGGCGGCGCTGGCGCGGTGGTCAGCCCGCGCGTTGAGGGCGGGACCGTGTGGTTCCGACCGGCTTCATCGGCGGCGGCGGATGCGGGAGCGGCGGTGGGGCTGGACAAGGTGGTGTGGGAGAGGATGGAATGGGAGGCGGCGAGGGAAGGGTGGCGGAATGGCGGCGGTGACGGCGAGGAGAGGATCGAAAGGGTGGAGAAGCATTGTGACGCTGCAGGGATGGGAAAGTGGAGCCAGTTCGCGTGCTACGTCCTGCTCGAAAGGTTCGTGCTCAGGAGGATGGATCGCAGCGTGGCGCTCATCTGCGAGTTCAGGCACACCCACAAGATTAGAACCAAGTGGGCGTGAGGATCAGCAAAAGGACGCCAGTCATGAGTCTCATGACCTTTATTTGGTTGTCATCGATATTCAGGCTGTTCGGCAGGCTGCAGCTGCGGCTGCGGCTGCAGAAAAATAACTGTGAACACTGTAGCTGCTGCTGAAACACTGTAGCTGCTGCTGAAGAAATAACTGCGAACACTGTAGCTGCTGCTGCTGTCTGCTGCAAAACATCCAAATAACTGCGAACACTGTAGCTGCTGCTGCTGCTGAAACAAATTGTTGTTTTCTTGATTCAAAAAATTATGTTGTTGTTTGCTTGATTCAAAGAAAAAAAAAAATGTTGTTGTTTTCTTCGCGCGCGACCTCGTTGTTGCTTTGCTTCCACTTCCGTCCTGATTTATTGTTTCTTTACATCTCTCTTTTGTTGTGACAATTATTGTTAGCTGACCCTTGTGTAGTGCTTCTATGTTTTATGGAGTACTTTTTTAACAAGAATACTAGCAAAATGCACGTGCGTTGATATGAGCTTTAAAAAATATAAAAATTTATTGACACCAATTTTCTTCTCTAGTCGTGGCAGTGAACGCGCGCTTTCAACGATTTGAAGTTTTACGCCGTACGATCTTCATCTCTGACGTGTGTGATGGTTGGGTGATAATGAGCCCTCTATGAAAAAAAAAATACCGTACGATGGTTTCACGCATATGTTTCTTCTTTGTGGGGAGAATGCGTCTGCGGTTATTGGGCTGGTGAGCATTTACCTAACGCTCTCGGCCTCCTCGACTTCTCCTTCCCTGCTTCGCCGCCTTCTCGCATCTGGTCCTATAGTTTTGCTTGCCGTCCTCGGATAGCATCGTCGGTGAGTCCGTGCCGTCGTTTCTCTCTCCTAGTTCTTGTTGCCGTGTGGTGTGTTACTTGCTCTTCTTTTGCTAGTTCTTCTCCTTCTTTGGGTGATTGGGTTGGTTGGATCGTGATGTGTTCTGATACACGCTGGTCTACACTATGCTGCCATTACAGATATTGCATGGTGAGTGCTTTTAAACTTTAAAGTCTCTGCCATTTAGTGGAGAGGAGTTTGTCTTATCTATGGGGTCTTTAAAAAAAAAAAAAACCTAACACTCTCATCACCGCAAGAGAGATCACTGGCATGTGGCTTCTCCGGACTCCAGCATCAGGCCCGCAAGCAGGCTCTAGTGCTGCCAAGCTGCCGAGAGCATGACAGCACGTATAGTTCTGTTAGAGCAAGCCCAACGCACCGACGAATCGACAAGATATGTCAGAAAAAGTATGCGTGAAGGAGAGAGAAAGGCCCGCTTGTCGCTGCCAGCGGCGACGGTCGCGGCCTCAGTTTTCCATCTGCCCATGAGGCCCACCATCACTCCCACCCTCTGCACATTTTGACAAGCGATCATCGCTGCGTTGGACAGACCTGTCGCATGCGTCGGCTCGCAGTTGGCTATGCGACAGCAGCAATGGGCTTGCTCTTATATATGCAAAGCATAGCACTCCTTGCACGGTTGCACCTGCTTGTGTGCGAAATAAATTAGTGTGATGATCCGGTAGGCATGTAGAAATAAGTGATACTTATAATGTTATGAGCATATTTATGATGAGAAAATGAACCATGTAGGCATGTACTAAGCTGATGGAGAAGAAAAAAAGAGTTCCTCTTGAACAGTACATTATCTGCAGTATTGAACAATAGTATCTGCAATATTGAATTTACATTAATACTCCATTCGTCCAACATGCTAGCAGCGGATTTGCCGCCATGAACCTGTCTATAGGAGCTAGGCAAGGAAGAAGACGTCTGAGAAGGGATGCCGAAAAGAAATGGAATCTTGTCATTTTAGGAGTGTTTTGGAGTGTCCAGATTCTTAGAATGCTCAGTGAATCTGGACGGACAGGTTGTCCAGATTCAAAGAATGTTCAATGAATCTGGTAGAAAGCCAGAATGACAATTATTATGGGACCAGAGAGAGTACTAATTAACTAGCAGCCGTCATGTTCTTGAGCACCAGTAAATAGGGGTGAAGCGGATCGAATATGGCCGGATAGTGCTCATCCTGTATCATATCCTATGTTTTAATACTCGGATTCGGAGTCGGAATGAATACTGCCGGATAATTATTTCTACATCTCATACCCTTTCTCATATTTTTTTGTTCGGATTCGAAGTCAGACACGGATATTATCGTATAGTTTGCAAAGATGGAAAACCAAAAGATAGATAAACAACTAGAGTAAGAAAGGACATACTAAACATCAATATACCTGATGATTATTTTGACTCTTATTTAAGTTAATCTTATGATTTTACATCATATTGTTTGGTCTATAATCATTACAAATTTCTTCAGATCACATGACATTCGGATTCGGAATGGATACACTGTCCCGTATCCTATCTCACTATTATTTTTCAGACTCGGATTTGGGCACAGATAGCGTCGGTCAATTATTGATGCATCATATATTTGACATATTGATTTTTTTTTCGGATTCGATAGTCGATCGGTTAGATATTGTCCATCCCATTTTCACCCTACCGTAATACAGACGAAAAGTTTGGAAAGCAATGACCCTTTTTGGGAAAGCGTGCATTGGTGCTGCCTTTAGTCACGTGCCTTGCAATGTTTCATCATGTACATGGCCCTCTCTGTCGCGAAGAAAGCTCTCCGGAACGGCACCAAATCAGCCCGGTTTGCTTCGTTTGCTTGTAAACTCACGTTTTTGAGTGTTTTCACATGGAAGCCATCCAATTACATCAAACACATCAATACAAGTGAAAAAGAACGCTTCTCGGGTCATTTTGACCGAAAGAGCTCCGAATTCACCCGAACGGCTCCGAAACGGCCTGGTTTGCTTCGTTTGCAAGTAAACTCACGTTTTTGAGTGTTTTCCCATGGGAACCATCCAATTACATCAAACACATCATAACAAGTGAAAAAGAACGCTTCTCGGGTCATTTTGACCGAAAGAGCACTGAATACACCCGAACGGCTCCGAAACAGCTCCAAATGAGCCCGGTTTGCTTCGTTTGCAAGTAAACTCACGTTTTTGAGTTATAATATGACACTGATAACAAACTTTTGACCCTTTGAATCTGGAGCTAGGTAACGACAGTTTGCTAGATCTGAAGCATATGTTAGAAAAAGAGCGCGCAATTTGCGCGCCGCGTTCCTACTCCTGTTGTGAACCCGTTGGAGCGAGAAGAATAAGAAAAAAATTTGTCCCTTTATTTCGATGAGCACTTTTTTTAAGCAATAGGCAGGAAGGTGAATCTGGAGCTAGGTAACGACAGTTTGGTAGCTCTGAAGCATATGTCTTCCAGAACCATGTTGAGGAAAGAGGCTGCTAACCAGCTGGCAATGTTTGTGTCATGTTCACTTCCATTCCCTGCTGTAGTCAAGTCAATTCCCTGTTGGCCAATTACTCAAATAGTCTAAGATGCATTACCAGGTAACTTAACCTGTTAAGGGACAAACATCTAATTAGGGACAGTGCTGTTGTAAAGCTGAATCTTGACACAGAGTGTGTTCCAGACTCATTGTCAAATCTGATGTCCTGCATTCTCTACGAAAAGGGTCCAGGAGAAGCTCTCCAATTTCTGAATGTGGTACAGCCATTATTGATGGAATTTCTACTTCTGGATGGTTTTAGTATAAGCCTACGGGATTTTAATGTTCCCAAGGCTCTATTAGAAGAAGCACAAATAAACATTTAGAAACAGTCCCTTATCCTTGAACAGTCAAGATGCTCCAAAACTCAGTTTGTGGAAATGCGAGTTGAGAACAATTTGAAGAGAGTCAAACAACAAATTTCAGATTTTATCAGAAATTGTTCCAATCTTGGATTATTGATTGATCCCAAAAAGGACTCTGCTATGTCAAAGGTGGTTCAGCAGCTTGGTTTTGTTGGATTGCAGCTTTATCGTGAGGGGAAGTTGTACTCAAACCGCCTGCTAGAGGACTGCTTTTTGAATCTTGTGAATAAACACCCATCCCTTGGAAATGAGCATCCTCCAGAGGCTTATGGTCTTGTGAGCAGTTTGTTTGAAGCGCATAGTGTGGGTCTGAGTGGATACGGGCTGAGTCGGGGCGGCATGCTGGTTGCGGCGCTAGGGTTAGGGTTCTTTTTTTTTTTAATCTGGGCTGGGTCGGGCTGTTGGTCGGGCAGGTACGGTTAGGGTTTTTTTTTTTACAGCCGTCGATTTTCGATAGTGCGGTTACTGTTCATTGGGCTTACGTGGTAAGTTGTTGCTCAAATAATTAAGTAGAAATGATTTATAATTGAAATGTCGCTTAAATAATTCTTGGAAGCTTAGTTACTTAAAACGGAAAGTTTAATATTTTTGGGCCAAAATTATTAGTTTAACCTTGTTAGTATAAAATTGGTTCTAGAAATAGATCTTCAAGTGAGCATCACAAATAGTGCTATCTGCACAATTTTTATTTCAATAATAACTTGCTCGTCCAACGATGATCCATGACGAATCCTTATCATCGTGACTGTCACTTGTAATGGATCAAATACTTGAAATAATGTTTTTAGAGCACAATATGTCGAATATTGAATTAAATTTGAGTGAAATAATCATTTTGTTGTAAGTGACTCAATTTACTGGTTTAGTAATTAACAAAGACTAGGTGAATACCCCGCGCTTTGCTGCGGGGCTTTCGGTGATTATGAGAGATGGTGATACTTAGAAGGTAAAATGTTGGAAGTTGTAACTATAGGTAATGAACAATCAACAAAACCGGCATCAGCTAACATTTGAGTTGCATAGCATCTGTGACAATGATCTAAAATTGTCAGATCTGTTTGCTATTCCATTTTTATGATTTCAGTTAACATACTCTAAAAATGATTTCAGTCAACAATTGACAGATGAAAAAGTGCATGAGATTAGACCCAACAATCTAGTGCCAAGTTCAGTGTACAACCAGGAGCATCATAGTAATAACGCATCAAGTTACACTTGTTATTTTGCATCAAGAAATTGCTCTTGAATAGACTAATGTCCATGTATTTGGAAGAGGAAGAGAAACAATGTCTAGACAATGGAAGAAAAGAAGCAGCTCCTGATTTTCTAAAGGACGGCCTAGGCACTCGCATGGTTCGCTGCTCTTGCTTCAAGCCTTTAGCTAATTCTGATGATGTGATTAAAAAAAAATGAGGTCAAGGGTCCGACATCCCCTTGATTTTTCATTAGAAGAACAGGGCCACCGAATCCTACCGGGCCGGGCCTCACCGGTGCACGCGTAGCGGCACCCCGGGAACCACAGCCCTCAAGAAGGTGAGCCAACGACCAGCCGTGCCTTGGTGCGTTTATCAGCGCTCGAACCCACGCCGGCTTCCTGAGATTTCCTCCCAGGCAACCAACCGAACTCGGTGTGCTACGCTGATGATGTGATTAGAAGAGCAGATGAGCCCATCATGCCTGATATCAGGTGAGTGGGTGCCTAGCAAGAATGCAACCAAATGACACCTTGGATCTGCCTCTGAAGTGTACATCTGAAACAAAAAAAAAATGAGGAAATCTTTTTAAAGAAATTAGAGAGAATTTCTGAGGAAGAGTTGAGTGAAAATATAGGTAGAAGCAATGGTTGACAGTAAGGAGTAAAATGTACGGAACATACTTCTTCTCAACTACCATCAAATCTCTACTCAGTCTCATGAGCGGCAGTGGGATTAGGCTAAGGTACCAAAACATGTGTTGGATGACATTGTGAAAATCGACAGCCTAGTGTAACATGAAGTACATTGTCCCTCAACATGTTGCCATTTTCTGCAGAAAGTATCTAGATTGCAGGGTATTAAAAAAGGTTGAGCAGATAAAAAAATATTGATTAAACATAACAAAATTAGGACATCTAGACCTCATATACAAACTATCACTTTTTGAGGAACTTCATAGTATTCAGTACTGAACAGTACATAGGATTATTGAGTATGCCATGTTACTTGAATGATTGATGAAGACCAAACCTCTGGCTATCTTCAGATGGGAAATCAATCTACATGACCCGATACACAGTAGAGCGAAATACTTACATGGACCTACAGAGTTGAGCGGTGGTGCACTGAAGAAAATGGCAGAGATTGTGATTGGGAGCACCATGTAGGCATTTCAATCAGCAAAGGCAAAGTTAACAACAGGCTAGCAGTATCTGAATAGGAGAGGGATTGGAAGATTAGTAGCTCCATGCTCCATCCATGTCAAAATTAGATTTATAAGAAGCTTTGAGTAAATTCATCACCGATGGGGTTCTACTAACCTGTAAACAAATTAAATTGCTGAGAACCTGGAAGCAAGGTAATAATACGGTGCCATCTCAAAGAAAACCAGAGAAGAACTACTCACGAATCAAGGATTGCCGGTGCAATGGAAGGGTCAAGTACGGTAGATGTGTATACATATATAGAAATAGCACCGTAATGGCAGCAGTTATCACAGAAATCTTGATGGGGAAGGGGAGTGCTGTGATAACATCTTGATGACAATTACCTGAGCAATCTTGATGGAGGCGCCATTGAATGGGTAGTGGCTGCAGTTTTTGCAATCGATTTAGATGAGTTGGGGGCGTTTCCTTGCCTCTGCGAGCCAGTAAAGAAATGGTGTTTAGTGGATTGCTTGATGGTAGTGATAAAGTCAGTTAACGTGCCTCTGCGAACCAGTAAAGAAACGGTGTTTAGTGGATTGCTTGATGGTAGTGATAAAGTCAGTTAACGTGAGGAGTGAAGAGAGAGATACATGGATGAGTGAGCGTACATGCATCAGGAAATGGTCAGCTGGATTGAACTGTTGAGGATGGACTAAAGTAAAATGATTCAATGGACAGGATTATTGAGGTGATGTGGCTCAATGTGAGAGCAGAGAAATAGCAATTAAAGACCTTTTGTTGGTTGCACTTATAAAGAAAGAGTAGATATGAATATATATATAGCTGGGGCGTGGGTGGCAGCTGCCGTGCTGGAGGGACACGTGGCTGCCGGGAACGGTGAATATTGAGACGCTGTCTTACCCCTTTGCCGGTTTGCTTGCGGGCGGCTTCTGGAGCGGAAATATCTTCTCCGCTGTCTCGCGTCGTCGAGCTATGTTGATGACGAAGGGTGAAGAAATCCTGCGATGGTTTGCAGAATATACAAAGCTCTCTGTTGTGGTATTTTGTTGGGCAAGACGTGGCTGGCCTGTGGGCCCGCGAATTATATTCATGTTGAAGGATATTGATGGCAGTACCAATCTGTAGTTTTGAAAAGGCCTAATAAAATCAGCACTTCATACCTTTTTTAGTTTCGAGTTCCCTTAAGTACCTTTCTGTTGTTAACAAATGTGTAGACACTTATGCTTTCTTCTCCACATGCATTTTAATCAACTCCCTTAGTTGATTGTATTCCAAATTTCATGGTATTTATCTATCTCTATAGGATTTGCATCGCTGCAGCTATATCACAATTGTTGATAGCTCAGTAGTTTCCTACCAAACTGCTCATTGCAAAGAAATTAAATTTCGTCACAATTTTACACAGTATACCAATCACAGTTTTCTCCATTAGATGGGCTTCTTAAAAGCCCTATGATTTAGTAGCTTGATCGATTTGCATGAACCAGGATTTCCATTCAGTAATTATATTTTGTTGCTCTTACAGGGATTCAATTTGGATGTCTAAAACAATGATGTATGTAATATAGACACCTTTTGTCTGGACCAGATGGATTCCTCAGTTTTCTTTCCCCTAGGAACCTCAAAGCATTTTATCCCTTTTTTAAAAGTTTTTTTTTCTTTGAAGGCTTGCTGAGAAGTAGAGTACTTAATTAGCAAAAAGAATGCTAATAATCTGAAAAGAAAATAATGTGTAATTTACATGTAGAGAAGGTCCTCAAAAACTTTCTAATTAACAGTAGGTTACTCATGATTATTTTTCTTAAAGAGACTTAATTAGGCTCTAAGTAATTGATTCTGTAAAATGGAAATAGAAAAGGAAAAGAAACTAAAAAAGAAAAATTGATTGGGCTAAAAGCGGTGTGAAAAAGGGCCGGCTCGCCTGGGCCAAAAGCCGTCTAAAAAGGCCGGCCCAGCCCGGTGTGGGGTTTGATCACCCCCGCCTCCATCGCGGGTGGATCCTATATGTAGGGCGGGCTATGATTAAGCTTTGATAGAACAGTGTTTGAGATTCGTGCAACGGCTTAGATTCGCGCAGGTGGTGAAGGGGATGGCTGAGAAGCTGCCACGTGTCGCTCTCTGATTGGGGCGGGTGGGAGATGGGAGAAAAAGAAACAAATTTCAAACTTTAAACGCATTTTTCTCCTAAACCGTAAGTCCGTTTTCGAATTCGTTTGAACCTACGTGTTTGTTACAATTAATTCTACAAAATGAGATCCAATATAAATATTTTTTAAATTTTTTAAAATTTAAAATTTTCGTCAACATTTTAAATATACTATGTCAACATTTGTTTATACTATGTCAACATTTTTTTTGTGGTCAACATTTTTTATAAAAATGTTGATTTTATTTTAAAAATGTTGAAACAGAACTACAAAAATGTTGACTCTTCTGTTTCAAAATGTTGACGCTCTGACTTGGGCTGGGCTGTTCAGATTTAATGGGCTATTGGGCCAATCTATCGTATGTTAACCGTAGGACGCCCTGCATATAGGAGGTCCCTCCATCGCGACCGTCCATCGCGATGGACGGCTCTGAGCGATTCTGGGCGGGAATAAAATCGCTCTCCGCCGGGCGCCCCGCACGAAACCCTACCCATTTCTCTTCTTCCCTTTATCTTTGCTGGCTGCGCGAGAGGGAGTGAGCGGCGACGAGGAGGTGATTGAGTGGGAGAGGGACAGAGCACGGCGGCGCCGGCGAGCTCCATTCGCCGGAGCACGCGTGCAGCTTAGGCGTGCGCGCGGCTCCGTCGAGCGGTGCTCGTCGGCCATGCCTCCCGTCGGCGAATGGAGCTCGGAGTTCTCCACGCGGCGGAGGGTCCCGGCTCCCAGATCCGGCGGCCCCGAGGTCAGATCCGGTGACCTCGGGTGCGGATCTGGGCCCGGCATCCAGCGGCGGGTGCGGGCGTCGTTGGACGGCGCGGCGGCGGCGAGAGATGGTGGTGCTGCGGGCCCCACAGGACGGAGGGGCGAAGCTGAGGTGCGGCTCGGATTGGGAGGCCATGGTGGCGAGGCTCGCCGTCCTCGCGTTCGACGACGCGGATGGGCAAGACGGCGGATCTGGCGCAATGCCGTCTCCTCGGCTCGATCCGTCGACCGGCGGTCTTGGTGGCGGTCTCCCGCGGGCGGATCCGGTGAGGCCGCCTCCTCGTCGGCTTCAAGACGGCGACGACCTCAGGCGCGGTGGTCGCTCGGAGACGGCGACTAGGGTTAGGGTTTCCTCCTTTTTTTTTTTTTAAGTGGCTCGTGTGGGTCTAAGTGGATACGGGCTCAGTCGGGGCGGCGTGCTGGTTGGGGCGCTAGGGTTAGGGTTCAGTTTTTTTTTTTTTAAATCTGGGCTGGGCCCGGCTGTTGGTCGGGCAGCTACGGTAGGTTTTTTTTTCAGCCGTCTATTTCGATCGTACGGTTACTGTTTATTGTGCTTACGTGGCTCAATGAGCTTTCAGAGAACGCACGCGTTTTACTATGTATAAGAGATGTGTGGCATGAGCAAGTTGACAAGTCGGCATGCCCGCGCGTCATCTAGTTGCCTGCCAGATCGGCATGTGCACGCAGCTCCAACCCACTCTATATGCAAGTTATCCACGTACACATGGAACTGCAAGCCATGTATGCTCTATATATCGACCCAATAAGGATCCATATAGACTCATCGCAGCACGCTCATGAGCTTGACACGGTGAGCGTATAGTAGTAGTGAAAAAAAAAAAAAAAAACATCATGTACGTAACGAGGCCGATGTCCCGGTGCCTCGCCGACCCGAGCGCCGCGGCGGAGGGTCCGCCGGACGGCCCGGGCTCCGGGTTCCTGGTGGTGCTGGACGAGGCGGCGAAAGAGCTCGCCTCCATATAGACTCATCGCACCGGGTACGTACGTACGTAATTAAAAACAATGCCATGCATGTTCTTCTTTCTACTACTATTAATTAATTTGTCCCCGGCCGGCCCCAAAAACCAAACTTATTTGGCGTGCAACTAATTAACACTTAACAGGAAGGTGTTTGCGTGCTCCAAGGAGGAGGACAAGTCGTCTTGCTGCTTCTGCACCTTCGTGAGCGACGTCAAGCCAAGGCCGTTCGACAGCGGCGACGCCTACCACCAGATGGCGGTGGAGCCGACGTACGGCGGCAAGAAGAGGACCTTCAGGGTCGACGCGGTCGCGGCGGACGGCATCCCGCCGGAGTTCCTGAGGAAGAAGGGCTGGTCGGTGAGCATCTCTAAGTACAAGTACGAACTTGCCGACGACGCGCAGGGTGTCGACGATGCCCTCCGCCGCCGGACGCCGCCAAACCTCGACGGCGGTGCCGTCGTCGTCGGGAAATGGTACGTCCCGTTCTTGTTCGTCAGGGCGGACGGCGCGCTGCAACGGATCAAGGACCAGGCGAAGAAGAGCATGTTCTACGAGATGACGCTGGAGCAGAGCTGGGAGAAGATACTCTACCAGGTCGGTGATGAGGATGCAGGCAGCAACAAGCAGGAGGTCGCCGTGACGGCGACGGTGCGCCGGCGGACGGCGTTGCTCGGCGGCACCGACGCGGTGGGCAGCCCGCGCGTTTAGGGCGGGACGGTGTGGTTCCGTCCGGCATCGGCGGCGGGAGCGGTGGTGGGGCTGGACAAGGTGGTGTGGGAGAGGATGGAATGGGAGGCGGCCAGGGAAGGGTGGCGGAACGGCGGTGATGGCGAGGAAAGAATCCAAAGGGTGGAGAAGCGTGACTACGCTGCAGGGACTGGCAAGTGGAGCCAGTTCGCGTGCTACGTCCTGCTAGAAAGGTTCGTGCTCAGGAGAATGGATCGCAGCGCGGCGCTCGCCTGCGAGTTCAGGCATACCCACAAGATTAGAACCAAGTGGGCGTGAGGAGCAAGAACAACAAATGCCGTCATTCAAGTTCACGTCAGCTCCAGCTCGTGAGCTTCGTTGTTTGGTTGTGATGATCAATGTTGTTGTGTTCTTCGAGGCCTTGTTGTTGCTTTGCACAAGGACGTCCCCCCTGGTGCTTCGGGAAAATAATTAGGTGCGGACCGTCTGCAATCCTGCAGTTTGCGCCGCGTGGAGATCGGACGGGAGAAGGCTGGTGCGCTCGGATGGGTTTTTCTCCCAGGTATCAGGTATGACATCGGCTCGGCTCGTTGAAGAATGAGAGATTGGCTCAACTCCGGCGCAAGCAGCCTGTCGACGACTGCTCGACGCTGGCGCCCGCATGTCCGCGATGAATGAGCCGGCATGCTCCGACGCGAGCAGCTTGACGATGGCGCCCATGGTGCGGTCCCGCAACGCGTCGGCAGTGCCGAGCAGCACATGCAGCGAGCGCCCACGACGATCACCTCCTCGTCCGCCTCGCCGTTCCGTGAATCAGCGTCGAGTGCCTGCGCAGGCCGTCGCCGTCGTAGGCTGGAGCGCTGCCGCTGGCCTATACGTGAATCGGTTTTTTCTGCCTGCGGCTTTCTTTTCCCCGCTCGGCAGCTCGTCAGGCTTCGAGCCGAGCTAATGTCGTGCCTGGAGCGAAGCCATCCAAGCCCCCTGCTGCCTCCCGTTCGATTTCCACGTGGCGGCTATCGGGACAGGGTCCGCAAAGTGCAGGTTTGCGGACGGTCCGCACCTAATTTCTTTCTGGTGCTTCGTGCTTCCACTTCCGTCCTCTCATGGGCAGCACCGGCGCGTAACGTGTTTGGGGATGCCGAGAGCTTGTTCCGTGACATCTCTTTTGTTGTGATGGTTATTGTTAGCTCGCCATTGTTTTTTTTTTTTTAAGAACGTGCGGAGCACGTATTTCATTAAGAAGAAGAGAAGTTTGTTACAACGTGGTCATGGCTAAATCCCCTAAGGGACTTAGCAAAAGCTAACCAAACGAAGTAGTGATGAACTAAGCAATACAAGAACAAAGAGTATAATAGACCCTGACAAACCGAAACAAACAACGAAAGACGGGAACATGCTCCCAAACAAAGAACTAATCCTCTAAACTCGCTTAATAAAAGGAGCTTCCACATCTTGGAGACCACCGAAGCCGAAGCCTTGTCGATGATTTCCTGCGACGACGCGACTGATTGGAGCGCTTGGAATATGAAGACCTTAGTGTTTTCTTCCTTCCAAAGCCTCCATACAACCAATATTAGAAGAGTATCAAAGCACGGGCGTAACAACTTAGGTACTCTTTACACGACCTAAGCCACCAATCAACAAAAGAAAGTGCGCCGAGGTAGAAGAAGCTTCCGAAACTTGGAGAAACCCGCCACCGCCCAAAGATTGGCTTCGTCGGTGATTTCCTCAGGCAGAGCGACCGTTGAAGGACATGGAAATCGAAGACCCTCTTCTTGCAATCCTTCAGAAGCCATCACGCGACCAAGCTGACACAAATCCCACCTTCTGCGCGACCATAGCCTTCAGCTCAAAAAAATTCATTGTTTGTGATAAGGCTCGCCTAAGCAGCCATGAAACTCAAGTATTCCTCCAAAAGGATATTCAACAAGTAACAACCCAAACTACGTTCCTTGTAAGTCAGGCTTCGGGTGGGAAGAATCCTCAACGGAGACCCTTTGATAATCCCCACCTCACGAGCTAATCAACCACAGCTTCACAAACCCACGAGAAAGCCTATTAAGCACAATCCCAGGGCTTGTTTCATCAGAGCGACCTGTTGAAATGTTTAGAAGTGAAGCCTTCCAAAACCTCCACCGACCAAAAAAAGACGAGTCAGTGAACCGACGTAGGTTCCTGTGACCGGATAGCCTTGTGACCACGACCAAAGAAATGAGCCGCCTTCCTTGCGGTCGTACGAGCATCCGGCGGCGACAACCAGGGTTCGGACGCCACAACAACTAGTAGCGATATGATCAAGAGGGAGAGGGGGCACCGATACAAACGAAAGTCCGCGACATGGTCAAAAGAGAAGAATATAGAAGGGAAGGCGAACTCAGCGCTGGACGCACGAGCGTAGAAGAGTTGGGGCCGCGACCAAGGCCTCCATCGCCTGAATCGAGTGGTCCTCACGTGGATCTAGCCGACAATCAAGCCAGACACGCCAGTTACGAGAGAAGGGAGAGGGGAGAGGAGAGCTGATTCCAGCGGCGACGACCACGACCAAGCGACAGCGACCACGACCGAGCGATAACAACCACGACCCAACGACCGCGACCAAGCGACCACGACCAAGATTACGACCACATGTTCCGCGTCTAGGCGGTGGCGACCATAAACACAAGATTTCGGCATTCCGCCCAGGCGACGACGAGAAAGGCAACAAGATGCTTTTGTGCTGCGAAGTATGGCTACCACACCTTTAGTAAACTTGTATGCCTCGGTAGTACATGGCGGGATCTACTACCCTGATAGCGTCCAAGAGAAAGGATCGTGACCTGGAAGGAGAGGACCAGGCCTACAAGATGGGAAAGAAGGCGGATAACTATTTAAATCTTTACCTGTTGTCTTCATATGCTCACACATGCTTGTCTGGTTTTGTTTCTCCCTCAAACTTCAAAGCTGGACAGAAAGAGTCATTCAACTATTAAAACCAACTAACATTAGGTCATGAAGTTGTTTTGTTAGTGGTTTTAGTTTAGATGGCAGCCATGCTATTGGCTTGTTTGCTTTGTGACTCTCAAACTTACCTGACTCAGGCGCGACTCCGAGACGCCGATTTCAAACGCCTGCGGCTAAGCCTGCCAGGACAGCTGCTAAAAAAACCCATAGCTCTTTTTCTTTTCTTTTTTTTTGGAACAAAAACACTACCATGTATTAGTTAGTGCTATGTTGCATCGTTTCGTGGAAGCACTAGCGCTGTTAGGACCGCTGCGGCTAAGCCACCCCCCTCCCCCTCTTTCCACGGCCTTCTTCTTCCTTGGCCTGTCTGCGTCTCACGCCGCCTTCGTCCCCCACAAGCGCCCCGCTTCCTACGCCACCCCGCTCAGCTGCCATCGCTAACCACTGCGAACGTGATTATTTTCGAAGCTGTCAACTCCTCTGATAAGCACAGACACCTTGAGAATAAAAATTCCAGCGTTTTAAATTTAAAATTGTTCCAAACAGAAGAACTAATTGTTCCATCGTTGTAAAATACAAATGTTGCACCTTGAGGTGACCCTTCTACTCCACTTTTCACGAGCTTTGTGGTCAGTCTTGCTGCTTGCTTCATGTCTTCTACTAGAAGAACAAATGTACATCTGCCCGCTATGTAAGGAAGTACACGTGTTTGTGAGCAAAAACAACAGAGCAGGACAACATGTTGGAAACAAATATCAGTCTTTCTTTTTTAGCCTCTCTTGTTGGTACAACCATAGTATTTGTTCATATACGCACGCACTAACTGATATCACAACGGACACCTACACCCACTAACGCAAACGCCCAATTCTACAACTACATTCAGCATCGAAAATTTCATCCCTCCAAAGATCACCAAAAATCATCAGGTCTCGGTGACACACTGACACCACACATAAAGAGGAATCTGCAAATTTATTTTGAAGGACAAGCTTACCCGAGTCCAATCAAGAGACCCGGGTGGCCGCGCTCACAAGTCACAACACGAGCTGCAGGCCAACTGAGCGACCGACCGCTCGTCACAACTATCAGTCTGCAGCATCCAAAGGGCCCAACTAATAGCAGCAAAACCGACCCAGCGCTGAGGACTGCATTCTCCGAGTCAACCTAAATATCTTTGTTCAGGAAATAGCTGTTACTCTCAAAAGTAGGTTCTTTATAATTATCATTTCAAAGAAAAAGGTTTTTATAATTATACGACCACAAAAATCGCTGTTACTCTCAGATTATATCCTTAAATAGCTTAGTAAAACGAGAAAAAAGATTCTTTACAGGAATTTCTAGTCTCCCAAATTTGTTCATGTAGGATTTTGTTTCCAAGGATTCACATTTTGTAAAGGCTAACTGCAAATTTTCTGTAACCTTTGAGTATCCCTAACATCGACTCGGCAACCACGTTGTAAGGACCAGTTTGTGTTCCTTTGAGAGTAAATCGGTGAGACCTCTACCACCAGGTACAGTAACTTCCACCAAGTTAACCAAAGCAAATTTTTATGAAAAACAAAGATAGAAGCAAACCAAAGATCGAGACATTTTTCAAGCAAAAAAAAAAATCTGGGACTAAATCTGAGCTACAAACTCACAGTTACCACAGGTTACTGTTCGGCAGAAATGAATGCCGTAAGTTTCTTAAGTATAAAAAACAACAATGACTAAAGCTGAGAAATGTGTCACTTTCACCATAAATCAGACCCCACTAAGGTGTACTAAAGTCTTTACGAAGACTTCGTGGAAGACTTAGTATAGAACTAGGAAAGTGAGTTCAATAAAGCCTCCTTTGAAAATGTAGGAATTGTAAAAACATAGTAATTGAGGCGTCACACTTCTCTAATTCTATAGAAATTGAAAACAGAGGAACCGAGAAAGATAGAAATATGAAACTGTATAATGCTTCTCAATTTTGATTTTTGAACTACAAAAACTCAGGTCTTACTGCCATTTCAATTAGATTTAAGTTGCAAAAGGAAAAAAAAAGAAATGCTCATGGGCTACCCTGTGAATTGGTAGCCACCAAAGCATATAGAAGACAAGAATCTTCCCCTCACCCACTGTTTCGTTCTCATCCTCAAAGCAGTAGTGCTACGTTCTCTCTCTTACCTCAAGCCACCTCTGGATCTGCTACTCCAGGTGGGCGATTCAGCTGTCTGTGAGCACAAATGGTCCTCAGGCTTCTCCATTTCAGTTTGTTCTTTTGCTCCACTCGATTTGGCCTTGATTTGAGCTCGGTTTGGATCCTGGATTCCGGGTACAGTATGGTTTAAGTTACCGTCCATTGCAAACTCAGTTCAAGGAGAGCCCTCGCCGTCGGCGACTGCTGGGCCGAGCTGCACACTGCGGTGGACGCAAGGCAAAGTGGCACGAACAGGAGCCAGCCAGCCCACACAAGCTGGACTTTCGCGTCAGGAATTTTTCCATCAGGTCTGAGCACTTGCTTATTTTCCTGTGAAATGGTGCCATAGGAAAGCATTCCATAGGATATTTTCCTTTCCATTCCTGTCATCCAAAGGGGCACATAGGAAAAAAAAATCCTAAGAAACTTGAATTCTCCAAAAATCCTGTGTGAATCCTCCATTCCAAAGGACACCATTGAGGTAATATGGACATCCCTCGCTACCTGGCTGTAGGTGGCTGGTTCATCCAGGTTATCTTCGACAAATACCTATCTTACCAGCTTTGGAAGTGGGCAGCCGACTGTGGAATCGAGCATGAGCTGGATAGGATTCGGGTTGCTTTGCTTCGCACACAGTCAGTTATCCATGGAACTGAGCTGGTTCAGGCACTCCCCTACAGCTCCCTTCCATGGATGCAGGAATTACGAGATGTCATGTATGATGCAGAGGATCTCCTAGACAAGCTTGAGTACAACCGTCTCCACAATGAAATGGAAGAATCTATTGCAAATGAGAGCAGCGGTAGTCCAATCAGCGCTTTTGACTAATATCAGGTTTTTGGATTGTTAAGAAACTAGACATTTTTTAATTAATTTAATCCATAAATTTCCCAACAAAGTGATGGCGATGAACAAACTGAACAGAAAGTTAGGAACGTACCCAGCGGACGATCCTGCGCCGGAGGCGCTGGAAGATCCATTCCTAAGAACCATTGTTCTTGAGTATGTTCGATGTCGTCGATCTTAGTCGATGCAGTGCAGAACCGCGTCTGGAAGTAGTCGATCAGGGAGCAGTCGCGTTGTCGCTCCCCAAAAACCTGATCGCCCGCACACCCGGCAGATGTCTCTTGCGGAACGGGGTTTCGGAGGCCTGCTCTCCCAGATCTCTGTGCGCGCAGAAATCCGAGACGGAGATGTCTTCGAAGGCACACAGGAGGAAGGCGAAAGGGAGAGCGAATGCGAGCGAACAATTCAGGCGTACGGAAGGGACATATATATAGAAACGCGAACAGACGCGACTCCTTCACGAAAGGACGTCGGTCCATCTGAGACTGGAACAGACGCGGCCCTTCGAACGAACAGGCGCGGCACATTCATACGAACGAACAGGCGCGACTCTTCGCAACGAACGAAAAGGCATCGATCCATCTGAGATGCGCCGTTTCAATATATCAAAACTTCCATAACGGACGGACGCGACCGCCCGCCCGCCCGCCACGCCGGCCAGCCACGCCAACGCCTCGGCACGGCTCGGCTCGGCGGCGGCGCGCGCGCGCGTGTGGCTCGCCACTAGCCTCTCTCAACTTCTCTATAGGATCAACCGGAAATCCATCTAATAAGTTGAGTCAATTAATGATAGGAATCCCATGTGGGACTAAACATTAATGCATTAATTATGGGCCTAGACTAAATAGGATTATTTCATTATTGTGGGCTTAAAAGCCCATAGATCTCAACATTTGAACTACTATATATATTTAAATATCTGTTAACTCAGTTATTTTCATGGTATTGTACCTGCCATATGTTTCCATTTTCTTTGTAAATTTGTGCAGAAGTTGGTTTTAGAATTCATAAGATTTTAAAATGCTCTGTTTCAGTTGTTCTTCGGTCAAGTCTGGTTTGTATTTTACTATTCAGTCATTTGTTCTCTCTTCTCTTGGATACTTTACTGCAGGGAGTCAAGTGATGGACTTCTTCGTCATCAACCACTTGCTCACAGGTTATGGATAGGATCTGCAAGTGAGGCAATTTAGTTGCATGATGCATGTGTACTAGATCTTGACCAGCAATATAATAATCATTTGTTAGTAGCACCATATTGGTTGTCTGGTGGCATAAAAAGTGTGGGATTTGGTTGAGTTTTAATTTTTTTCATGAACCTTGTATGTACGTACTAAAAAAAATCATATTTTCTGTGACGTCTTGTGTTATGGCTCCTGTTACAAATAAGACGAAAAGTTTGGGAAGCAATGACCCTTTTTGGGACAAAGCGTGCACTCTTGCTGCCTTTAGTCGGGTTGTCGGAAATCTTTCCACTTGCAATGGTTCATCATGTACATGGCCCTCTCTGTCTAGCGAAAAAAGCCATGCCTGCCTGGTGGCAGCTTGACTTTGAGTCGTTTACAGTCAAGTCGTTGGACCTGGAGTACTGTGTACCCACTACTAACCGGCATGTGTGGACATCAGCAAGTCGGCATATCTGCACATCATCTAAGTTGCCAGGTCGGCATGTAATTGTTTTGTGTGGTTTACTTTATGATATCTTAGACTGACTCCAACAGTCTTGAGACCCAAAACCCAATTGCTCTATGAATAGTATTCAACATACGACCTCTAAAAAGTTCGATCTCCAACAGAAGACTCATAAAACCGATACCTTCTTCCTCCTCCCGCTCCCACCGCGCCGCCGTCCCCTGCTCCACCTGCATCGCGCCGCGCCCCTGCGCGTCCGCTCCACACGCCGGCGCCGCGCTGCTCCGCCATGAGCTCGATTTGGCACCCGCGGACGGCTCCACCATGAGCTCGATTCGGCAGCACTAGTGCTCAACATGAGCTCATCATCCACCAAATCAAAAGAGGACCTGTGCTTGTTCTTCAAATCGATTCGGCAGCACTAGTTCTTCAAATCGATCTTGCCTCCTTCAAATCGATGAGGACCTCTCTCCACCGTGAGCTCAATAGCTCATCCCCATGCGTCGCCTCACTCGCAGATGGGGCAGGCGGCCCCTCGCCAAGGGCCAAGGCCTCCTCGCGGGCCAATAAGATGGTCGCCCGTGGTCCTTTGCGGGCGACGCAGACCGACGAGAGTCGGCGCGCGCCGAGCCCCGCCCGCGCCGCCGAGTTGTTGCGCGCGAGGCCCCGCCCACGCTGTCGACGCGTAACGGCGCCGTGGCCCGTCGTCGCCGTCGCCCCCCGCGTCCGGATGGCGAGGAAGAGCGGGAGGAGGAGAGGAGGGCGCGGCGCGGCACGACCGACAGACTGATTTTGCCCGGGAGAGGAGGGAAGGTGGAAGGAGAGGGAGAGGGAGGGCGAGAGATGGGGTTGCCGCGCGGGATGCCTCATTTGTTGGTCACGGCGTGCTCGTTGCGCAAAATGGGGGTGAGGCTTGGGTGATCTGTGGAGGCTGGTTTTAGCACTTTTGTGATATTTTGGGTTTAACTGAGGATATGAGGCATCTGTTGGAGAGTCTTAAAGTGGTTTTTCAAATTGGAGTAACTACATTTTAGAGTAAAATGGATTTTTTTAATTTGAAAAAACAAACCTGGAGTGGAATTAATCAGGCGAGCCACCTGCGTAGGACGCCCTGCGGGCAGCGTCCAGGAAGCTAGCCAAATGGGTCGTGCGTTGACGCGAGTCAATGTTAATCGACATGGAATTTTTGATGCCGGTACTGCAATAATTGTCATGGTCCTGCAATAATGTGTTGGACAAAGATTGTTCTTCCAATTGGATAGTAGTACTAATTCTGAGTGAAGGGTCGTGGCCGCTAACTCGATCCTTTTGCATCTACTCCCTCCCTCCTTTTTTATGACGTTTTAAAAAGAAGGAAGGGTGTAAAGTTGAGAAATGCTAGAGTTACGTACAGTTTTACGTAATTGTTACGTACTGATCTTAATCACCACTTAACGTGGAGACACTGAAAGAAGCCTCTAATTAGTAAATATAAAATAAGATTGATAAAACTAAAGTGACTTATAATTTAGAAGGGAGATAGTAATAACTACCAGCCGCCATATATTGAGCACCGACAAATATAGACGAAACGGTTGGGAAGGGAAGCAATGACCCTTTTTGGGACAAAGCGTGCACGTCGCTGCCTTTAGTCACGGGTCGTCGTCTTTCCACATTTGCAATGATTCATCATGTACATGGCCCTGTATGTCGCAAAAAAATGCGGTGCCTGCTGCTGGCTGGCATGTGTGAACATCAGCAAGTCGGCATAACCTAAGGAAACGAACACTACCCGGCTGGCAAGTCGATGGACCTGGAGTACTGTACTACCCATTAACTAGCTGGCATGTGTGAAAATCAGCAAGTCGGCATATCCGCACGTCATCAAGTTGCCAGGTCGGCATGTAATTGTTTGATATGATTTACTTTACGATATTTCAGAATAGTTATATAGACATACTTAAAATGATAAATGAGTATGTACGGTCTAGAGTAGTGTTTCAAATTGACAGTAACTATACTCAAAGTAGATTTTTTTTTTCTCATTTAACAAAACAAACCTGGAATGGAATAATAGGTGTGAGTCAGGTAGCCACCTGGGCAGGACGCCTGCGGGGCAGCGTCCATGAAGCTTGCCAAATGGGTCGTGCTGGTTGACGCCGAGTCGATGTTCATTGGACATGGAATTTTCGATGCCGGTACTGCGATAATTGTCGTGGTCCCGCAATAATGAACATTGTTCTCGTTCAATGGAGTATAGTACTAGTACTACTAATTCTCAGTGAAGGGTCGTTGGCTGCTAACTCCTTTTGGTTCTACAAATTATTGTAGCAAATAACTGTACCACAGAAAGGAAGGAGCCTTGTGTTCTAAAATACGAATGCTAGAAATTTAGCCTGATTGTAAAAACATATTTCGTATAGGTGAAATGGCTACTCGGTTGGCCCATTACGTTGAACAAACAATAGCCGCGTCCTCGTCTCCTCGTCATGAAGTGGCCAACAGGCCAAGTGCAATTTCTTCACCAGAGTATATGGTTTGGTGCTCATTGACGCCAGAATCAATTAATATTATTTAGTCAGACTTGAATTTCCGAAACGGGTAGTACACTTGTCTTGGTATGCCTTGATGCCGCGCAATAATGAAATGGACCATGTGTACGTGCTGCGAATCAATTAGATTGTCTTGGACAAAATTGGATAGCGATTCTTAGTCACGGTCGTCGTCAGCAAGCGCTCCATTTGCAAGGTTATGTACATGGGTCTTCTCTGTCGCGACAAAAAGCCACGGACGGCGGCTACCTTGAGTCGTTTACAGTCCAAGTCGTTGGACCTATGTTCATTCGGCATGGTGGGCAGGCTGAATCGCAGCTGTTTTACTGTAGTGTCTGCTGAAGAAATAACTGAGAACACTGTTACGACTGCTAAAGAAATAACTAAAACACTGTAGCGGCTGATTCGCAGCTGCTGCAAATCAGCCAGACGCTGATTGTGTATCCACGTTAAAAAGTCGGCATGTCAGCACGACATAAAGTTGCCAGGTCGGCATGTGAAGTTGTCCACATAGGGATCTGCAAGCAATGTGTTATATATACACACACTGAGCTAGACACGGTGAGCTACATAGTAGTACTAACCAAAATAGAAAATCATCATGTACGTGACGAGGCCGATGTCCCGGTACCTTGCCGACCCGAAGGCGCGGCGGAGGGAGGCCCCGCCGGACGGCCCGGGCTCCCGGGTTCCTGGTGGTGGTGGACGAGGCGGCGAAAGAGCTCGCCTCCTGCTGCTGCGGCCTGCCTCTGGGACAGGCGGGTGAAGGCTCCCCTTCCCGCAGAAGGCCGGCAAGCTCGCGCTCGAGCCGCCGTTTCCTGAACCCTGTCGTGACTGGTGTCGACTCTTGTCGGAGGTTATCACAAAATTATCAAGAGCATGGGCGGCTACGTTTATCCCGGCAGGCCGCCCGGCACGGCCAGCGCCGCGCCCACCGACTACGTCGTGTTCGTGCCCGTCGCGGCAACTCGCTGTCGTCGGCCGATACTACGTCGTCCAGGCGGCCGGCAAACACACCCGGGTAAAATCAAACCAATGCCAGTCATGCATCTTCTTTCTATTGATGATCAATATCCTTTGGCCACCAAAAACCAACTTTGGCGTGCAATTGATTAACTGCAGGAAGGTGATGCGTGCTCCAAGGAGGAGGACAAGTCGTCGTGCTGCTTCTGCACCTTCGTGAGCGACGTGAAGCCGAGGCCCTTCGACGGCGGCGACGCCTACCAGCAGATGGCGTGGTGGCGCCGACGTCCGGCGGCAAGATGACCTTCAGGGCCGACGCGGTCGCGGCGGACGGCATCCGCCGGAGTTCCTGAGGAAGAAGGGCTGGTCGGTCAGCATCGCCGCATACAAGTACGAGCTCGACGACGACGCGAAGGGGGGTCAACGACGCACTCCGCCGCCGTATGCCGCAAAAAACCTCGACGAGACCGTCGTCGTCGGGAAATGGTACGTCCCGTTCTTGTTCGTCAGGGCCGACGGCGCGCTGCAGCAGGTCAAGGACCAGGCGAAGAAAGAGCATGTTCTACGAGATGACACTGGAGGAGAGCTGGGAGAAGATATTCTACCAGGTCGGTGAGGAGAATGCAGGCAG
>JAAXCT010003162.1:0-42892 GCA_012490785.1 Eragrostis nindensis | reverse complement strand
ACAAAAACGAGCTTCAATCTCGGTAAGGGGCAGACAAAACCGAGCCCAACTCTCTGGAACAGGCAGACAAACTGAAAATTGTCTGCGGCATATACAACTCCAGGCTCTTGGCTCAACTGCACGCTGCTTCAATCCATTGGCCTGCAAAACAACTTCAACGTACAATACCAGGAAAATCATTAGCATAGGCCAAATTAAAACATACAAATATCCAATCCGGCTAATCAATTAATTAAGCAACTAATCAAGCCGGAATAACTAAATGCCAATTTTGGGGTGTCCAACATATGCCCCCCTGTTTTTTGGCAAAGCTTGCGTGTCAAAAAAATATTTATGCTCAATGTTTTTTTTTTTTCTTAGGACGATAAATAAATCATCGGCCATTTTTATCCTAAGGACGATAAATAAATCATCGGCCATTTATCTTTTAAGCATCCTGCCACACCTTGGTAATACTTCTTCAAGTATCGACCATTCATGCTCTAGGCAAGCGCTCACCTTGTAATGTCTCCACCATGTAAGAATTTCCAGTATTACCTTCACAATCTTGTATGGACCCTCCCAACTAGGAGACCACTTACCAAATTTATTGCTCTTCGTCCAAGAGGCAAAATTGTTTTCCACACCAAATCGCCCACTTGAAAAGATTTCACCTTCACCTTCTTGTTATATGCCTTGGCAACTCTAACTTTGTCTCTCTCAATCTCCTTTAGAGCTTTCAATCGCTTGTCCGTGACCTCATCAACATTATCCATCATTAAATCATAGTAATCTACAGCAGAAAGATCATTTTGCTTGGCCAATCTATATGCACCCAGATTCACCTCTACAGGTAAAACGGCTTCTTGGCCATACACAAGCTCAAAAGGAGTAACTTTAGTAGCCCCATGTTTAGATATACGATGTGCCCACAAAGCTTCAGACAAAACCTCATGCCATCTCCTAGGATTTTAATCTATCTTATTTTTAATGAGCTTAATCAAAGTTTTATTACTAGACTCAGCCTGACCATTGGCCTGAGCATAATAAGGAGGATGAATGAGCAATTTAATCTTATTCGGATTCGCAAATTCACGGTACTTGACCAGAAATAAATGAAGTACCTTGATCTGTAGTTAAAGTTTGTGGTATGCCGAATCTATGAATAATATGCTCAGTAATAAAATCAATTACCTCCTTATGTGTCATATTCTTAAGAGGAACAACTTCGGTCCACTTAGTGAAGTAATCTGTAGCCACCAACACGAAGCGATGCCCTTTCGATGACGGAGGATATATCTGACCAATGAAATCCAATCCCCATCCACGGGGCCACGGTTTAATAATAGGATGTATCATAGCAGCAGGTACCATCTGAATATTACCAAATTTCTGACACTCTTCGCATCCTTTGTAGTACCAAAAACAATCAGCAATCATACTAGGCCAATAAAAACCAGCCCTTCGCAACAACCACTTCATCTTAGGAGCCGATTGATGTGTACCACAAATACCTTCATGAACTTCACCCATGGCCACTTTAGCTTGGTCTGAATCTAAACACTTTAACAACAAGTCTTCAGCTGTCCGGCGATACAATTCCCCATCAATCAAAATATACTTGAACGCCAAACGCCGAATTTTTCTATCAACCCTTCTGCTAGGATCCTGCAAATAATCAATAATAGGGATCCTCCAATCCTTTAAGTCAGCCTCACAAAATTCAGAAACAACAATGGTCGAGTTACTATTTTCTTTTACTAAATCAGAGCTTCCCAAACCAGAATCTGAAACATCCGGCTTTCCCTGAATTTCAATATTAGCAATCTCAAGCATCGGTTTTTTATAAATGAATTTTCCCTTTCGGACATTATAACCAGATGCTTGCTGTGCCAAATCATTAGCTCTAACATTATCATGCCTAGATATATGATGTATTGAAAATTCATCAAAATATGAAATAATATCCAAGCATTCGTCAAGATAAACATTTAGTGATCCATCAAGACATTGAAAATTTCCAGCAACCTGTTGAACTATCAATAATGAATCACCAAAAGCCTCGTCATGCTTGAGACCCATGGATTCCAAAATTCCTAAGCCGAACAAAAGCGCTTCATATTCAGCTTGATTATTAGTGCAAAAATACTCTAATCGGCAAGAAAACTCAAAGGAAACACCATTAGGTGAAACAAGTACAGCACCAATACCCTGACCATCTCTACATGCCGATCCATCAAAATATAATTTCCAGGGTATAACAGAAATATAGCCGACTTCTAAATCATGTTCAATGTCGACCCGATGCTCAACAATAAAATCAGCAACTATCTGGCCCTTCATGGATTTTAAAGGTTCATAGGCCAAATCATACTCTATTAAAGCATATGCCCACTTACCAAGTCTACCACTCAAAATTGGTCTATGCAACATATGTTTAATAACATCAGTTTGACAAGCTACTATGCAAGTACTAGATAACAAATAATGCCTCAACTTAGTACAAGCATAGTATAGCGAAAAACATAACTTTTCAAGAAAAGTGTACCTCGTTTCTGCTTCCAATAGTTGTCGGCTTATATAAGTAATAATATACTCCTTTCTCTCGGTTTCTTGTGTCAAAACAGCACCAATAACATTATCCTCCGCAGCAACATACAGCCGAAAAGGAGTTCCACTCCTAGGTGCCTTAAGTACAGGCGGTGTAGACAAATATTTCTTGATCTTTTCAAAAGCCTCTTGCTGTCTTGCCCCCCAAGTGAATTCGTCTTCATCTTTCAACCAAAGAATAGGAGCAAAAGCATTGATCTTTCCCGACAAGTTTGATATAAATCTCCTCAAATAATTCACCTTGCCTAGGAATTTCTGCACATCCTTTTTACATGTAGGAGCTTGGACTTTGTTAATAGCTTCTACTTTCTTAGGATCTATCTCTATGCCATTCTCATGAATAATAAAGCCCAAGAATTTTCCAGCCGACACACCAAAAGCACATTTAAGTGGCTTCATTTTTAAACCATACCGACGCATTCTTTCAAAAGCAAGGCGCAAATCAGCCAAATGAGAATCCAAACCAGCCGATTTAACAACTATGTCATCAATATAAACCTCTATAATTACACCAAGCAAATCATGAAAAATTAAATTCATAGCCCTTTGATAAGTAGCACCGGCATTTTTCAGACCAAAGGTCATTACAACCCACTCAAACAAACCAACAAATCCTGGACATCGAAAAGCCGTTTTAGGTATATCCTCCTCGGCCATAAAAATTTGATTATAACCAGCATTACCATCAAGAAAGCTAATAACTTTATGTCCAGAAGCATCATTAATTAACATATCGGCTATAGGCATAGGATATTCATCTTTTGGAGTAGCTTTATTTAAATTTCTAAAATCAATGCAAACTCTCAACTTACCAGAGCCTTTCTTCTCCACTGGTACAATGCTTGAGATCCATTCAGCATACCTGCATGGCCTAATAAACTTGGCCTCAAGCAAACGATTAATCTCCTCTTTAATTCGATCATATATTTTTGGATTAAATCGCCTCGCGGGCTGTTTATATGGTATAAAACCTGGTTTAATAGGGAGCCAATGTTCCACTAACTCACGGCTTAGTCCTGGCATTTCATGATATTCCCAAGCAAAACAGTCCATATACTCTTTCAATAGCTCGATTAGTTTTGCCTTAAAATCGGCATTCAAATTTCTGTTTACAAAAGTCGGCCTTGGAATAGTGCCATCTCCAATATCAACTTCCTCTAAAGGATCAGCCGACGTAAACCCTTGACCTAATTTATCTAGCTCTTCAAAATCTTCAATAGTTTCACTCACATCATTTTGCTTGACCGGTAATGCTCTATCCGCTGCTGCAACCACTCTAAATTAGCATCCATCTAAATACATGATAGAATTTAGCCGATTTTCCATCGGCTTTACAGTAACAGGTACAAAACCATCTTTAGATACACTAAGAAAATCATAATCAGATAAATCTAAACCTGTTAAGCACTTGACATCATCATGTGTCCAAATATCAGGAGCATCAGCTAGAGCAATACAAGCCGATGTATCAGCATGTACAACCTCAATATCATCGCCAACCACTGAATTAAAAATTCATGCAAAGTAGAAGGCACACACTTATTTGCATGAATCCAATCACGCCCCAAAATAACACTATAGTTACCTTGCACCTCGGCGACGAAGAAGGTTGTAGGCACGGTCTTGCTCCCAACGGTAAGCTCCACAGAGGCAACTCCTTTGGCTTCAATCGGCTGGCCTCCTCCCACACCATTGAGAGTCATGTTGGTCTTGATGAGTTCCACATCTGATTTGCCTAACTTCTTGAACATAGAGTAAGGCATTAAATTCACAATAGCTCCACCATCAACAAGCATACGAGAAATCGGCGATCCATCAATATGTCCCTTCACAAATAATGGCTTCAAATGGTTCTCTGATTCCTCAGGCTTCTCAAAGATGGCACGCTTTGGCCCAAAATCAAACTGAGCCACCTCAGCATTTTCCTTCTCATCATCCCCAACCAAAGAATAGTCTAGTGATGACAAATAAACAACATTAATATCCATACTCTCATGCGTCGGTGATGGCTCATAATCAACTTGTTCTTCATCCTCATCTCCCTCTGATGTTGGTGGAGCTGCTGTAGAATCAAGTGGCAAACTGGATGGAACTTCTATCGCTGTTGAAGTTATCGAAACCGGAACATTCGGTTCAAGAACCGGAACCTCCAATTTTTCTGAAAATTCCAGCTGAGCTTTTGGAACTTCTAATTTGTCCAGATTTTCTAACTTAGCCTTAGGCCTCCACACTTGTGTCATAGGCCTTGCCTTGTTGAAGAATTCGTCCCTTTGCTTCCCAAGCTCCTGCTCCCTCTTTTCTTGAACTCGCAGCCTTTGCAATCTCCTCTTTTGAGTGCGATTCAAACCCGGGGAACACCACCTTGGCTGCAAATATTTAGAAGGAGTAATACTGCTGCTAGCTTCATGATCATTAGCCATTGGAGCAACCTGGACAGAAGCACTAGCAATTTGAGATTTGACCGAATCATTAATAACAATTGGCCCTTTGAAAAAACCTTTGATTTCCACATCTTCCTTCCCAATCTTGATCACATCATTAGACGTCGTCCTCTCTGTATCAATGCTCATGGGTGCAAATTGATTAGCCTCTTTCTTTTCCTTGACACGATAGACTTGCTTCGTTGGAGCTTTAAGCTTTCCTGATACAACAGGAGGTTGCGGCTGCTGAAACCTAAAATTTTGGTTTTGCTGAACTGAACCATAACCCCATGGTTGTTGACTTGATTGGTAAGGACCTAATCGATCTTGAACAGGACGTGATAGTCTATCAAATGCTGACTCTCTAGGTGCCATCCATGCTGGGTGAAGTGGTGGGAATTGCATAGGAGGATACGGCATCCACATCCCATTGTAGTCCCAAGCCGGATAGGAAAAATAATTCATAGGAGGCCCCCATGGCATTGGTGCACATGGAGCATTTGGTGGATATATGGTCACAACATCTCCCTTTTGCCGAGTAGCCTCCCTTTGATGTAAATCCTGCTCTCTTTCCCTTGGAGGTGATCTTGGACGCTTTTTAAACGGCTGAATATTAGAAACCGCATTTTGATGGACATACTTGTTCAAGAGAGCATCAAAGGTAGGTTTGAATGGTACTTTCCTGTTCTGCACCCTTGATTCACTTTCCATGTGTTCACCTCTGGATTTTTTGGCTTAAAGAATTTTGGCCTTTCTGAAGCCAAGCTAGACGAACTTCCGATTTTGGATACCGGAGCTTCTAGTTTTTTCTGGACAGCAGACTGAACTAAGTCTTGTTGAGATTTGTTTGATTGGCCCCGTGCTCAGAAGCCTTTTCAAGCACCACTTCTCTAGTTGGACGGTTGCTCTTGGGCCTTTCTTCACCAATGATCACATTCTTGCCTTTAGTTGAATCAGCTTGTTCAGGACGAACCAACACCTTTGCATTCTGCAGATCAATAGTGTTAACAGGAAATGGTTGGCTGTCCACCTGCATATCCTTAAGACTCAATCGTCCCTCATTAATGGCCGATTGGACCTGTCGTCGGAAAACATTGCAATCATTAGTAGCATGTGAAAAAGAATTATGCCATTTGCAATAAGCTCGCCGTTTTAACTCATCGAACGGCGGTATGGTGTGTGACATTTTGATGTTGCCATTCTTATACAACTCATCAAATATTCTATCACATTTAGAAACATCAAAAGTAAATTTAACTTCTTCTTGCCGATTTTTGTGAACCGGCTTAAGAGATGCACAAGAATAAGATTTAGATTTAGATGGCCACACAAATTCAGCAGCATAAATGTCTTTAATATTATCATCCGAACTATCAGATTCACAATCAAGCACATGTATATTTGGACGATGTGATCTATGATTTTCTTTAAGCTTCTTACTTCGGCTTTCATGAGCCAAAGCTTTTTGATGCAATTGATTAACAGTAAGAAAATCATGACCTTCTAGCTTTTCTCTAAGATAAGTGCGTAAACCATTAAAAGCCAAATCGGCCAAATCCTTTTCACAAATTGTCAAATTAAAGCATCGGTTTTTAGTGTCTCTAAACCTTTTAATATAATCATTAACAGATTCATCACGTCCTTGTCTAACTGATGTTAAATGAGACAACTTTAATTCATTATCGCCACTATAAAAATGCTCATGAAACTTTCTTTCTAATTGCTCCCATGAAAAAACAGAATTAGGAGCTAACGAAGAGAACCAAGAAAACGCAGTTCCAGTCAATGATAAAGAAAACAAACGCACTTTCAAAGCATCATAGGAACTAGCTTCTCCCAACTGTGCTAAGTATTGACTAACATGCTCCCATGTGGTTTTGCTATCTTCTCCATTAAATTTAACAAAATCAGGCATACGCCAACCAATGGGATAGGAAACCGAATCAAAATGTGAAGGATATGGTTTTTGATAAATCCGGCTTCTATTTTTCAAATCCACACCAAAATTCTCTCTAAATTGTTTATTTAGTTCTTCTCTCATGGCAGCTAGACATTCTTCCATATTAGTTAATAGGAGCTTTTCGTGTTGTGTTATGAGGCAGAGATGAATTATATGGCCTATTAAATTGAGAATTTGGTACAGGGCCATAAGGTATACCATTGCCTATAGGTGGAATTGGCGAAGAACTACATGCAACAGACCTACTCGGGGGTATAAAATTAACAAGCTCGTTGGTTCGGTTATTAATAACTGAACTAGTATGCTAGCAATAGGTTCTGGTGCTGGTGGACTTAAAACAATAGCACTCTCCGGCTTGTCGTTAAATGCACTAGCTTGAGCCGGAGGTGTTTGACCATGAAAATAATTCAACGGCATGCCAAAATGAGGTTGATCTAATTGTGCACCAGGTGTAGCCGATGAACTCGGAGCATGTTGTGCGATAGGAACAGCAGCAGACATAGGAGAAATATTTAAATTCTTAAACGACCTAGCAAGATTCTCCTCTATAATATTGCATTTGATTATTCAAGTTTTTATTCATATCAGCAATAATGTTAGACATATCTTCATAGCTAACTGAGGAGGAAGGATGGATCGTGTTGGTCATTACCTCAGGTGACTTGTTGATAGAAATCGGCACAAACTCTTTGATTTGACTCACCGCACCTTGCCGATCCTTCTTGAAGCATGAGAGAAATTCCTTCAACTCTTGCTCCTCCCGAATCTTCTTGACCTCCTCGAACTTCTTGCGTACATCTTCTGGAATTTCTTCAAACGAAGCCTCGATGATGTTCTTGGAATCAATCTCAGAAAGAGAACCCGACATGTTGGAATAGATGAATTCGGCTTAGGAGCCTGAACCTTCTTCTTCCCCAGCGGAGTCGCCAAAAAGTGTGTTGACGCAAAATCCGGTCAGCACACCGAAAGCAATAGAGCGTGCGGGTCGCGAACGGACCAAACCGAGGTGAGGGCACCCAAACAGGTTAGAACGATTTTTAGGGCTTTGCCTGAATCGGTTCAAGGGGATATCACGATTACAATGTGAAGGACGGCTAGGTTTACGAGCAAACCAGCAAAGAGATAACTAACACACTTACGTGGCGAAGAACGACTAGTTTACGAGCAAACTAGCAAAGACCGTCGAAGCTCTCGCCCGGGAGGACCCGTCAGGGCGTGGACGTCGCCCGCGTGCCCTAGGTTGACAAGCAAGCCTAAGACGTCATCAGCAGACGAACAGCAAAGAGAGGTTGGAAAAGTAGAGCAAAGGGGAAAACATGATAAGTAAAGATAAATTGATTTGTTCGATTGGTGATGTCTCTCAATCGGCGACGACCCTATGCTTAAATAGGGTGCTCGGTCTCGAGCTGTTACATGAATCGGAGAATCCTGCCAAACTTTGACGGTACTTTCCTTTTTACTCAAGCCTAATCATACTCCAAATCAACAAGGCCACCGCCTTCTAGACTAAACAAATACTTTATGCAGCCATTGCAGATATACATATAGCATGTATGCGTGCAGGGTCTCTTTGATTTCCTTGAGCTAATCCCACCTCAATCTTTTGCCCCGTATGCACTAGAGTCTTAATTCTGTACTGTACGTATGCATTCCTCCTGACAAACTCCCTTAGCATGACGGGACACCAAGCTGTGGTACATATACGAAATCAAGGCCGTCTCACGTCGACACCTCAGGTCACGGTAATGGGCAGACAAAAGCGAGCTTGGTTCTCGGAAAGGAGCAGACAGAACTGATAATTGTCTGCGGTATTCTCTCGAAAATCTCTGGAACAGGCAGACAAAACGAAACCTGTCTGAGGTGTACCCTGACTCCGAATATTAGGCTTAATTGTACGCTTCCTTCATTGGCCTGCAAAATATGCTCAGCATACTAACAGCAAGGGGAAAAAAAAAAGCATCCGGCTAATCAATCTATTAAGTACCTATCCAAGCAAGGATAAACTAAACTGCCAATTTCGGTTGTCAACAACCTCCTTCACTGGGAAGAAATGTGACCGTGCACATACGTACTACGTACGCATGCGAGGGGTCTCTTAGGGAGAAATTTGGTTGAATTTGTTTGAGGTGCTAAAGAAGGTTAGCTTCGTACGCAGATTAGTGCGACTTATGCAGCAGACAGTCAATGATCGAGTACAATATTTTCTCAGAGTTTATATCGTACTTCGTATGTCATTGCGAGAGTCATCAGAGCAAAATCTATCAAATCGATTTTTTTTTTGCAAATTATTAAATCGATTTGACGTGTTACTATGCTGATGTACCCCTCCATATAGTCTCCATGGTAATTGAGGTGACACATTATCGTTCACTTTGTAACCCTGCATTTATTGTCTTAGAATTTTGTTGGAAGTTATACAAGGTTCCACTTTGATGACTTGCCAAATCGCTCACTTAATTATTTCGCAAAAAAAGTCTTTTTAATTAATTGCTAACTATATTATCACTTTCACATACAACATGTGCCATTGGAGACCTGAAATATCAAAGGTAGTTTCTTTCTGGAAGAATAAACATGAATGTTACATATGCATAAAGAATGAATTTAAACATACAATGAATCAATCCATATTCGCAAAAAAGAAGAAAGAATGAACTCATAATTTTGGATTTTTGGTTAAACCCAAGGAATAATAGGAGGATGAATATGACTAGCTAGGAGATTCAACAAACCATTTCTATATGCTAGAAACTACAAATTGCTTAATCCCAATGTCCCTAGTTTTTAAGCAGTGCAAGGCTGTGGAAGAACTGTCCCATATTTTCTCCATTCTGCATTCTGGCATGTGCTTTTGGTGGCAGCCTGACCGGCGTCACCGGCCACTATTTTTAATACCATGGCACGGGACACTCTTACTGCAGTTCAACTTGATGGCAACTTCGCTGATTGTTGTTCCTCTAATGTTCTTGAAAACAACATTACTAACCTCCACTGCTGATCCCGATGCTTTGCATGGCTTAGCCTTGTCACAGTAGTTTTGATCGATGATTATTGGGTTCATGACATTGTCCATGATCATGTTTTGGAATGTGATATCTTTTGCATACCCACTTCCACCTTGATACATCTTGATACGAGCGCCATTGGTTGTTCCATATAGTTGGACTGTGTCTATGATAATGCCGGAGACTTCAGCTCTTGAGTTGTCGTCGCCCAAGCTTCCAATGCTAATTCCATGCCCTGGCCCACACATGACTTTCGAGACACGAAGATTATGAGTGCCATTCTCGATTGACATACAATCATCCCCTACAAAATCAGTCAATAACAAAAAAAAATTTAGTAAAACTAGTGGTATTAGTAAAAGTTGCGGTATAAAAGAAATTACTATATTTTTAAATCATAGTAAACATGATGATGCAGCTTACCGGTCATGATCTTGCAATTTGTGACCTGCACATCTTTACTGCGGGTGATGTGGATGCCATCGGTTTTAGGATAGTTCCGGGTGCTGTAATAGACAATCCCGCCAACTGTACATCGGTGCAATCCTCGACTGACATGTGCATCTTTTGGCTATTCACAATTTTAATATTTTGTACCCTCAAATTTGTACAGTAGTGAACGACAAAGCCGTTGGAGCCTCCTTGCATGGCTAAAGAAGTAAATAGGGGGTAAAAAAATGCAAATTGAGCAAGATTAGTAAACTGCACTTTCCAGCAGTAACAAAATTGCACAAACTGAAAATACAGCAAAGGCCAGCGTCACACTTACGAGAGCTTTGTTGATCTTGCACGAGTGCGTCCACCACGTCTCACCGTTGCCATCGATGGCACCGCCGCCATTGAGAGTGAGCTTGTCGACGCCTCGAAACACAATCCAGTGCCTCCTGCTCTTGTCGCTCCAGCCCGACCTGTTTGGCGACGCCACCAGCGTGCCCATCACCGTGACCACGACGCTGGACTTGCACGGGCCGGCGAGGGTGACGAGCTTCAGTAGATAGCGCTTGCGGGCAGGGACGAGCATGACGGCCGGGCTCGAGGACGAGCACGCCGCCTTCCACGCCTTCGCCAGGGCCTGCGTGTCGTCGTGCTCCCCGTCGCCGCGTGCGCCGTAGCGGTCGAGATCGAACACGCTCTGTGGCGACGCCAGCGAACTGCCGCTGGGGCTGGGCGCGGCAGCTGCGGCTCCATAAGAGCTGCTTGAAGAGCTCGGGGCGTCGGCCGTGGCGCCAATTCTCGCGCCCAGAGCAGGGGACAAGAAGAGCAGCGCTAGAAAAGACTCTAAGAACAGAAGCTGAAGCTTACATGACGCCATTGTTAAAGCTATGAACAAAATTCCAGTGCTTGTTGGAAGTAGATACTTTTCTCACCTAGCTCTGTAGGTCCTGATAGATACCCATCTGGGTGCTAATGCCCCCAGGGTTTTTCACATACAAATGATTTGTAATGGATTGAATGGAAATTTTCCCTGGTAATTGAAAATGTGATTCCGTAGAAATCTGAAAATGTTGATCCAAAAGGGATTGCAATTTAGCAGTAGTCTCTTCTTTTAAGGTTTTGTGGGTCAAGTCAAAAAGTTTTTCCTGGTAGTTTGACTCCCTCAATTGAAAGGACCACATTTTGCTTCCTTGCTTGACTTGGTGATTGATTTGATGGTGACAAAGGAGAAAGCCCACGGGTTGTATTTACATGCGGCAGGAGTTAGCTCTAGATTCCGGGAAGCCTTGCGCGTGTGGTTTGTGCTTTCCTGGCTGCAGCATGCACTCTCAGCCCGGGTGATGTATGGCTCAATCAGACGATGCGATTTCAAGGAGAAGCGAACAATGACTCAGCGAAGTAAATCCTATGCTGCCAAGGTGAAATAGGAGATAAAAGAATAAGAATGGTTCCAAGTTGTGTTCATTATGTGCGGTAGCTGGCAATTTAGCACCTACTTGGTTTATAATTAGCTTAAAAGAACTAATAGCACACCAGCTGTGCCATGAACCACTGAGTTTCTCAAGTTGTTGACCACTTCTTTCAAATGATATAAAATGCATGCAGCTTCTTCGAATGTACCGAAGCTGCTGATGAAACAGCGGGTGGAAAGGAAGATTATTATTATATTTGAATCAAGGAAAATTCTCTCTGTACTACATCCATTTTGAAATAATGACGTTAAGACAAGTAATTGAACTGCTGATCGACGAACTTGTCTTCACTTATTTCAATATTTATGTCCTTTGATTCGTTATGCCTGTTTTGATTGGTTTTATAAAGCAGTTACTTGTTCGACAAGGACCTAATTGTTGCCTCATGTCTCTGTTAGCAAATAATGCGTAAACAATATCAAAATGAGACACAGATTTTTACAAGGAAAACCCTTGTGGAAAAAATCCACGGGCGCTGACCGGCGATCTTCACTATATGAGGAGAGTTTACAAATGCAGGGGAATAACAATGAGTCGTCAACTCTTCCCGTGCAGCATACAAGATGTATATATATGTGGAAACTAATATAACCTGTAACGTGGGAGGACTCCACCTCTCACACCTCCTAGGCGTCTCCAGCGAGGCCCATAATTCGAATCATGTTTCAACAAACTGAATTTTCAGCAATAGGTGCATCTTGGTCAAGAGTATCTGGTGTATGTTCTGAATCAATAAAATGCTCCACCTGCACACTAGAGGTCTACGAACTCTGAATAGGAACAATAGTAGACATAGCAGATTCATTAAAGACAATATTTCTGCTAATAATAACCTTTCTAGATTCAAGATCCCACAATCTATAGTCTTTAACATCAGAACCATAACCAAGAAAGATGCACTTAATAGCTCTAGGCTCCAATTTACTATTATCAACATGAGAATAAGCTGGGCAACCGAAAACTCTCAAACCAGAATAATTTACTGGAGAACCAGACCATACCTCAATTGGAGTTTTCTTATCAATAGCAATAGACGGTGAACGATTAATCAAATAGCAAGCAGTGGAAGCTGCTTCAGCCCAAAAATGTTTACCCAAACCTGCATTGGACAACATGCAACGGGCCTTCAAGATGATAGTCCTGTTCATACGCTCAGCCACACCATTCTGTTGAGGAGTATAAGTAACGGTGCGGTGTCTCACAATGCCTTGAGACTTGCAATAAGAATTGAAAGCATTAGAACAGAATTCCATCTCATTATCAGTACGAAGTACCTTCACCTTTCTATCGGTTTGATTTTCAACCATAGTCTTCCACTCCTTAAATGCTCGGAATGCATCATATATGCTTGAAATAAGGCCAAACCTTCCTTGAATAATCATCAATAATAGTCAACATATAACGACAACCACCAATAGAAGTCTTGCGAGCTGGCCCCCATAAATCAGAATGCACATAATCAAGAATACCTTCAGTTGTATGAACTAAAGTGTTGAACATCACCCTCTTGTGATTGCCAAACACACAATGGTCACAGAAATCCAGCTTACTGATGCTATGACCATCCAGAAGTCCTCTCTTTCTCAAAACTGCCAAACCAAGTTCACTCATATGCCCAAGACGCATATGCCAAAGATTAGTAGCATCAGAATTAGATAATGACTTGGAAGAAACAGCAGCATTACCAATAACTGTAGTGCTTTACAGAAGATATAAATTGGCAGATAATAAATCACCTTTCATGACAACAAGAGAGCCTCTAGATACCTTCACAACTCCACCTCCAGCGGAGTACTTATACCCTTTGCGATCAAGAGTACTTAAAGAAATGAGATTTCTCGTCATAGTTGGAACATGCCTCACATCTGTCAATGTCCTGACAATACCATCAGCCATCTTAATCTGAACAGATCCCATGCCCACAACCTTGCGAGGTGTGTTATCACCCATCAAAACAGAACCACCACTTTTGGACAGATTCATAAGTGGAGAACCAATCTCTATTAATGCAATATGAAACGAGCAGGCATAATCAAGAACCCATTCATCATCAATTTTAGCACATCCAACATAAGCAACGAGAACATCACCATTATCTGAACTACTATCAGCAGAAGCAACAGAGGCTTTACCATTATCATTAGAATTGTGTTTTCCCTTATTTCTCTTTTCTTTATTCTGTAACTTATAACATTCTGAAATGTAATGAGTATCACCTTTGAAATACGTGCAGAATTTTCTTTGCCTCTGGACTTTGAGCGGCCTTTGTAACCATTCGAACTCTTGCTTCTAGAGTCATTACTTGATTTCTTCTCTGTCCTACCACGGACAGCCAAGCCTTCTCCATCAGAACTGGCAGCTTCAGCTGACACTATTTGTTTCATCTTTTCCTTAGCATGCAAAGCATCATAAACCTCATTGACAGTTAGAGTATCATGACTATATAGAATAGTGTCTCTGAAATTAGAATAAGAATTGGGCAACGAACACAAGAGCATAAGAGCTAAATCCTCATCATCATATTTTACCTCCATGGACGCTAGGTCCGAAACGATCTCCTTGAAGACCGACAAATGAGAGGACACAGAACCACCCTCTTGCAGCTTGTGAGTGAACAATTTCATCTTCAAATGCATCTTGCTAGTGAGATCCTTTGACATACAGATCGACTCCAGCTTGAGCCATAAAGCAGCAGCGGTTTTCTCCTCCAAAACCTCTTGTAAAATATTGTTAGATAAATGAAGATGAATTTGTGATAGAGCCTTACGATCCTTTCGCTTTTCTTCAGCGGTCCAAGACTCTTGCTTCTTCTTGTCGAAGCTATCAAGCGCATCATCCAAATCAGTGTGCGCTAATACGGTCCTCATCTTGACTTGCCATAAGAAAACCATGTATCACGGTCTAGCAGTGGAAGATCATACTTGAGAGAAGACATGTCCAAGAACAATCAACAATAGACAATCTGCAGAGTCTCTGGTACGACCCTGTGTGGACGTAGCAATAATCTGCAGACTGTCTGGTACACCTTCGTGTACACAGCAATGAATCAGAGAAAAGCCAATCTCCTGGTACACTCCCTGGTGTACGCGTAGCAAAGAACTAGTAAACGGTAGACTTCCACGAGTGCGCGTAGCAAAGACCCTTCAATTAGCACGAAATCTGCGGAGAACAGCGAGCACCGCGAGCACCTCGGGACTTGACGCACGGAACGGCGAGTCGTGCCGCAGCTTTTGTACCGGAGAAGAATTCGACGACTCCGATACGAATTGGAACTTCGCCTGGGACTCTAACGACGAAACGCCGAGTCGCCGAATCGATCGGCACGGAACGAGGAGCAGCGCGATTTGATCTCGCGCGACACGGGATCGGTTCCCGTCTGAACAGCAGCTGACCACGTCTCGGGACGTGGGTTCCTTGCAGACGACGAGCGATGGAAATCGCCGGATGCAAAATCGCTGCGGCGGCGCGACGAACAGGGACGAAACCCTAAATTGTTTTTTTAATCAATCTCGTGTCTGGCTCTGATAACACTTGTTAGCAAATAATGCGTAAACAATATCAAAACGAGACACAGATTTTTACGTGGCAAACCCTTGTGAAAAAAAACCACGAGCGCCGACCGGCGATCTTCACTATATGAGGAGAGTTTACAAATGCAGAGGAATAACAATGAGTCGTCAACTCTTCCCGTGCAGCATACAAGATGTATATATATGTGGAAACTAATACAACCTGTAACGTGAGAGGACTCCACCTCTCATACCTCCTAGGCGTCTCCAGCGAGGCCCATAATTCAATGCTCTTTCCATCGAAAAGTAGAGAAATGGTGAATGCTTGAAGAGGGCTATGATCAACGATTTGGTGAAGGGAAAACGGAGAAGAGGGAAAAATGAAATACTTAAGTATGGTTCCACTTGTTTCTCTTATTCGGTAGCTCGCGATTTGGCAGCTACCTGGTTTAATGGAGTACTGCCTCCGTGGTAGTTCTCTTGACAAAAGAATGATGGCACACGTCGTGCCAACAACCAGTATATTCTTAGGGCCTGTTTAGTTCATATATAGCAATCATTTTTTTCTCCTCTGTTGACTACCATCTGCATGTACGTCAGTAAGAACAAGCTTTAGAAAAAATGTCACGGTACAAGAAACGCATATGATTAACTGAAATATATGAGGAAACACTACCTAAGAAAATGACATAGGTGACGGGCAAAGACCCTTATAGGTGACGGGCATCCAAGCCGTCACCCCTAACCCGTCACTGATTACGAGATACAGGTGACGGGCATATGTCCGTCACCTTAAAAAAGTAAAAGGTGACGGGCATCTTATGTTGTCCGTCACCTATCTTAGGTTATGGGTGACGGACGTCTCATGTTGCCCGTCACCTTTCCTGTATATTAGGTGACGGGCATCAGTGTTGCCCGTCACCTATTAGTTTTTTGAAAACAAAAAAAAATGGGAATGGGAATGGGAATGGAAATCACAGGGATACACTGTTCTGTGGAGCTAAATCTTTATTTTTCAGAATTACTGGTGGGTTCCTTTCACCAAAGTAAGCAGTAGATTGGCAAGACAGTCTTTCCCATAGATTAATCAAAAGCACGGCACTCCAAACATGAGTCCAGTGCCCTAACATCAGTTCAAATACTTAGAAAGTTATCCTATCATTTACACAGATGGAACTATATGGAACTATATGGACAAAGAAAATACTGCTAAGTGAAATTGTCTTTTCCACTGAACTGAAATAGCACAAATTTATTTATCTGAGATTCAGATCATTGGACAGAAAAAAAAAAAGCAACAGTGAGGTCGGAATACAGATCCATGGAGTTGAATTAGCAATGGGGCATCTTGGGCATGCTCAGCATGCTAGTTCCATCTCAGTTTATCTAAAAAGCACATGTCCACATCTTGATATCCTACATTTGTTTGCAGGATGGTACAAAAGATAAACACTATCAGAAGGTGTAACAGATATCAAAAGCATGACTTTCAGCTATTGTTATTCGAAATTGACTCTGTACAGGAAAACTAATTAACTGGCACAATCACTCTTGACTTAAATAAATACCACAAGAGTAATAAAGGCTTAGTACAGATCAATGCTAATCCAGGTATATATGCCGAAAGCTTGTGAAGGAACATCTAACCTTATGATGATGCACGTGTGTTTTCATCAAGGCAAACGTATGCTTTCCATTTGGCTGAGCTATTTCTATACGAGTTCCAATAGCTATGGTCATTACAAGTATACATATTGCAACGTGAAAAGGCATACCGACAAGCATAATAAGAAAAGTGCTTCCAGATTGTACATATGCTCGGCCCCAGAGTTTGAGAACTCTGCCCCCTGACTATTCACATGCAGAGCTTCATACATCAAGCAAATTAGAGACCTCTAGTTGTCTGCCAGAAATGTGTTCTACAAAAATAACAGCACTTAAAAAGAAGATTGCTATTCCTAGTGCTATGACAATATTACTTGAAAACACCTCAGTAAATGCCCATACATCTCATTTGAGTGTAGGACTCCAAGTAGGTTCTGCCTGAAGAACAAGGACTTGGAGCTATATCTAAAGCTCACACTGGGCAAATCATCATAGGTTGCTAAAAAAATGAGATCCTAAAAAAACAAAGAACAATATGAGATGGAGTGCCGCCAATCACAAAATAATTTATTACCAATGCTACTGCTGGTTACTTACTTGATCTGACCGTGGAAGTCCAGAGTACAAGGGCAAAATCAGCAAGTCTGAAAGTGAAGAAAACTGAATGCATTAGAAACCACAATTTACAACGAAAAGCAGAAAATTGTTGTGTTTGGCCCTAAAAACCACTAGTGGAGTTGGCACTTCATATAGGTGGTGCATTGCCTGCGTAGGTAGCACAGGAAGCTGGAGTGAGCAGCTAATCTGCTGTACCCTATATTTTGATTCAGTTAGTTTTGTGGCTTGCTTCACTTCACAAATTAGCTCTGTTATTTTTTTTAGGGAAAATAGCTCTGTTATTAGCTATTCAATTTATTAAAACTGTCGTACCGGATTTGTTTGATCTTCAAATCGGATGGTATAGCCAACTTCCTCTCCAAGTTTCACCCCTACTTCTTCAGCTACTCTTGATGCAACTGTCTTTTCAAATTACCAACATGATGCAACTATCTGTTCAAATGAGAGTATGAAAAGTAAAGGAACTAAGATAACAGACAGAAAATTTTACAACAAACAATGTGCCAAAAGAATCATATGTGCAATTAACTTCCATCCTAAGTCAGTAAGGCATAAAGCATAATATCCTATTCACTGACTGCTCACTGCTCTAGAATGGGATCTAAGGAAACTAGGACCACACAAATAAGTTTGCAGCTAAGTGTTTTCCGATGCTGATTTCTACAGAGTATTTCTTCATAGACATGTAATAAGTAAACGAAGATTGCAATCACTTCGTACCTAGACAGCCAAACGTCTGGGCTGAGTGTAATCAATAGGACAAGAAAACCAGCAAATTTCAACATACTATTTGTCTATTTTCCCTGCATCTCCCATTCTTCCTCCTCTGTTGCTTTCTACTGATCCTGTTCGACAGAAGCACCCTGAAGGAAATGGAAGAGGCTCAGAAGCAATAAAAATAAGCAAGCAGTAGCATTACAAGAAAACAAGCAGGCAGCAGCACTACCCTACTAGCAATGGCACAGCGGCACAGAAGATTATCATCGATTCCCACTATAAATAGCAGCACCAGGAACTCGAAGGACCACCACTCCGAGCTGCAATCAGTTTTTGCTCTGCGTTAAGAAGACTAGCTAGGAGCTAAGCTGGTATGTATGTATGTCTCAGTCTCACCAGAGCATGAGGGCAGAAGGCACGCCTCTGCTTCCGAGGCCGAGCCCCAACACCAGGATCCAGCACACGATCGGGTGCGAGACGGCGCCGGTGGCGGAGCCGAGCATGACCGGCACGACGAGGTTCTGCGTCTGCAGGAAGCGGCGGATGTAGCGCCCGGCTGAGTCCTGGACGCACCAAGCGGGAATCTCGCCGGTGCAGGTCCAGAGCGCCGCCACCGGAACGCACACCAGCGCGAGCACCAGCAGATCTGCGCGGGAGCTCGCCCCGTCGCCGGATCCATCCTTCCCCACCCTCAGATCTGCGCGGGGGGAGAGAGAGAGAGAGAGAGAGAGAGAGAGAGAGAGAGAGAGAGGGGGGGAGGAGTGGACACGAAGCCGCGCGGTTGCTGGCACTGGGGCGGGCGATGCTGCGGCGGCGTGGGCGGCGCGCGCGACGGGCGCAGTAGAGGAGCAGGCGGCGGCGGGGGGCGGAGGACGATTCGGGTGGGCAGTGAGCTGGAGCGAGAGAGCGGCGGACGCGAAGCCGTGTGAAATCGGATGAAATATATTTTCGGGTCCGGGTCGCAGATGATAGGCAACGGGCTACATTTATGCCCGTGATCTATATGTCCCCTCACAGGTAACGGGCAACATGAAGGCCCGTCACCTATTACTTGACCAGATTATAGGTGACGAGCAACATGTATGTCTGTCACCTATTACTTGAAGAGCTAGAGCTGGACAGACTAACAGGTGACGGGCTTTAAAGTGGCCCATCACCTATCCCATTTCAGGTGACGGGCAACAAAGGTCCGTATCTTATTTCCCGTCACCTATAAGCACTTCTTACGTAGTGAAAACCGCACGAGCGTACCACTTTTTTTTTCGCGCGACTGGACGAGTCTACCACTTTAACATGCATATGAACCCAAGAAGTTTTTTAGGAAAGGGAATAGAATACAAGAAGATTGGTGTCTTGCAGAGCATATATGAGACTGGGTTAGCCCCCAAGGGCAGTGATTTCATTATATATTTCATATATTTCTGGAAAAAAATAATCTTAATATAATCCCGTTGGAACATTGGAAAGGACAGAACCGGCGCATCTTTGAAGCTTGTAGCAGTTATCTCAGAGCGCATCACAGAGAGGGACAGTACAGCAACTAGTGAGCGTCGCTGATCAAGAGCAGTTTCAGTTCTAGTCAGCTTTTCTTTCTTTTCGGCTGTTCTCGGGTGACTCAGGCCTTTCCTTTTTTGGGATTTTTTTAATTTCGTTTGGATCCTCTGTTCTGGCCAGTGTGTTGGCCCTTCTTTTTTTCCAGAACCTCCTTCGGCAACCTGAGGCCACTCCCACGTTTAGCTACTGCTAACATGTCTAGGATGTAAGACTCTTTCTTTTTCTTCTTAATGAAAAGTCAGTACGCCTGCTAGTTCTCGTCAAAAAAAAAAAAATCTAAACAAACCTTGCTTGCTTTGCGTTTGTCCGTAAGCAACATATGGGTGGTGATGCAAAAATCTGGTACAAGCAAGGTTTAGCGCAGTCTTGATCGGTTGCCACAGCCTGCCTGCACAGTCTACTTTAGTCCCTGGGCTGCAGTGACATGCCAGACCTACCTGATCAAACACATATGATCCATGTGCACCACGCCGTCGGATTTATCATGTATGCCACCAGATATGTGCATAATATCTAAGCAAACGTTCAGTATATTCCATCAACCATGCACGCGTTTTGATAAATCATTTGAGAACAGGAGGCAGATGGATGCATGGATCGGTGGCTGCTGCGATGTTGCCGAGCACAACCGGCCGGGTCGCTTGCCAAGCTCAACCGGTATGGGGAGGCCCTCCAACTCTCTAAGCACGTGTTATATGGAGCTATCGATCGATCCATTAGCACCTCTCGCATCAGCGCCAGGTTCTCGTCACAGATCATCTCGCATAGACGCATGCAGTGCCTGAAAAATTAAGGAGCCTAGTGCCGATGTCAGGGCATTCAGGCACATGCAGAAGTTGGGCTGCCCAAAAGTTATGCGATGAGCTTGGGCCCGCCAAAATAAGTGTATGTGGGCGTATGTTTCAGTACTATGTTTCACAAAAAAGTATGTATTATTGTTTGCAACTCTTTTTCCTTGGTCTTGTTTGTTCAAAAGGTCCACAGTTGATTTGGATTTTTGTTTGGTTGATAATGTCTTATAATTCTGATTTTTAATTTTCTCTGTCCTCTTTGGTAAAAATATTTCTCCCGAGACGAGAAACTTACCCTGTGGTCCAAATTTACTTTATATTCCATTTGTTTATATTATGCATGATTGGTACTATTATACATGATACCGATCTAGAAATTTTTGTCGAAACTATGCAAAATTACACCATGCCTGATATCAATTTCTGGTCCTAATATCATATCCGGTTATGAAAAATTTATAAAGGGCCCAGCTTAACTTTACCTGACCTGTTATGTAAACTCATATAGACGCGAAGGGGCTCCTGGCGCAGTGGAAAGGCCACTGGCCAGTGATGCTCCCGCCCAGGGTTCGAGCCCTGGGTGCCGCACCGCCCGGAGATTTATTTCTCCGGAGAGAAAAAAAATCCCCTCGTCCTCCCCGGTCAAAGCACATGGTAAAGACTCGCGTCGAAGCTCACAACGGCCAGCTGAGTCCCTGTGTAGGATCGGGGAGGGGGTTCGGAGGTTTTCTCGGCCTGCGTGAGAAGGCTCTTCTCCTTAAGCAAAAACCGTCGGGGGCGGTCTTCCCCCGGCAGGTCGAGTTTTTTTTAAACTCATATAGACCAAAAACATAAAAGTTCTATTGCATATTTATATATTCGGTAAATGACCGATAATTTATCCAAGAAGTTCCTTTTAGTTACACTTATATTTCTGGAATTTCTGAGTCAAAGTAAACCCTGGGCCCAATAAGTCAACATATTGATTGCTTCTTATGGGCGGAATCACTCAGAGTGGAAATTGGGAATCCCGATAAGCTTACCATGGATAAACAAGTGATCAATCCATTAACTTCTCATCCTACTCGTAAGTACTGTGATGCATGGCTGACTGATGACTGGCCGCCAGCTTTTAGAACTTGCAGTTTAGGCTATCGAGTTCCAAATTCCAAGCAAAGAGCATGTGAGGAAGCGTGATTTTAAGTTTTTTGACTTCCGATCGGTGGACTTACTGGGGTAGTTGAAACTTTCTATTACTCCTGCTTATAAGTACTTGCTCGGTGCACCTTTACTGATCATCAGCTCAACTGCTAACTAACCATATTCAGTATCACTACATGCATGGAACCTACAATAGTCTGATAAAGATTGGGGCTGTCGATAGATATCATGGGGCACGTAGTCATGAAACGTGCTGGTACAACTCTCATGGCTCTTTGCACTTTAGTGATGTTCATTCAAGTGCATGGTGCACTGGCCAGCGGCAAGGCACAGCAGCAAGCCCCACCCGCAATCTTCGTGTTCGGTGACAACAATGTGGATGTCGGGAACAACAACTACTTGGAAGCCACGGAGGGGTCCGAACCCGTCCAGGCCAACCACCCATACTACGGCATCGACTTCCCAAAGTCCAACGCCACCGGGAGGTTCAGCAATGGATACAACCTTGCTGATTTCATTGGTAACTGACTTTACAATTGCTCATTAGTCAAGTTAATTATATGCGTACTTATATATAATAGCCTTTTACTATGATCTTTTTTTTTTGGGTTTCGAGGACGCACGTTTAAAACTCGGTGCATCCTCATTTGGTAGCACTGAGCATGTTAATAAGTATACAATGGTACGATACCATAGCACTGCTGCTTGCAAATTACTCCCTCCTGCCTCAAAATAATTGGCATTCTGGCTATATATTAGGTTCATTGAAGATGGTATGAATTTGCCCAAAACACCTGTCCAGACTAATATAATATTTTATGAACCTAACATTCAGAAACGTAGCTAAAAATGCCAAATAAACTGAGACGGAGGGAGTAGCTTATCTATTATTATATTAATGTTTGACCAAGAAAAAGAGTCACCATTACCCTCTCAAGAGTTATAAATTAGCACATTATCGAAAGGATAAAGGAAAAAATTATCCACTACTCTTATTATGAAAAAATAGTCTAAAACGTCCTTCCCATGTTTTAAAATTACCTACTATTATCATTATAAAAAATTACACAAATTACCTAGATATAAGTTTAAAAGTTCACGCACTCAATATTGCCATTGAAAAACGACCAGCTGGAAACTATAGTGATAGAAAAAATAATGATGATAATACGTAACTAAATTATAGAGGCATCTAGTCTAATACAATACTATAATTGATTGTTGATAGTAGATGCGTACATGTACAAGCACCCTGCTAGTTCTCTATAATTTGCATCAGGCAAGCTGATTTTCTTTGCCTCTTTTTTTTGCAAGGGTATTTTTGTTCATGCACTTGAATTTATTCTTTCAATATAAAACTATGGTCTTAAAAAATAGAGTAAATTTCACAAACCTACAACTATTTTTGCTCTTGTAACACAAAACGACAACATCTGAAGTCTATTTCACAAAACTACAACTATTTTGAACTTAAGTAACACAAACCTACAACTTTTGTAGTATGGTCTCAGTTGTCATTCACACAAGTGCCACATAGCCTGGTCCCATTTGTCATACACACATGTGCCACAAAAGTTGTAGTTTCTTGTTGCTAAGGGTCAAAATAGTTGTAGTTTTGTGAAACATGCTTCAAATGTTGTAGTTTTGTGATACAAAGGTACAAATAGTTGTAGGTTTCTGAAATTCTAAAAAATATGAACCCTTTGGAATTTTTGCAATTTATTTGGGTACGAAAGCATAATTCTTTATCCTTCAATGTGTGATTCTCATGTCAATGGTGCATGCTGTACAGCAAAGGCTATCGGACTCAAGATCAGCCCACCAGCTTACCTGTCAATGGCCGGCCGAATCAATAGCATGAAGGGTTTCACCGGAGTTAACTATGCCTCAGCAGGCGCTTGAATATTTAATATCACTGTAAGTTAAATGGGATTTCATTAATTTTGTCGAACAGTCTACACAAGCTCTTAAGTCAAATTGGATATTCTCCTGAGTTTTATGCAACAATTATTCCCAAAACAAGTGGTTTCATGGGATTTGCTGAAAAAAAAAACTCATAAAGCCTTATCAATTTGTAGAACTTTAATGGAGTGAGTATTCACTTATTGCTGCAAGTGGACTACTTTGCGGCTACAAAAGCACAGATGAAGACCAAACTTGGTAACAGTGAGCTGAAAAAGGTGCTATCCAAATCCATATTCCTCTTATGCATTGGTACAATCGATCTCTACTACATCTGGGACCGAATATTTTATGGTAATGAGACCAATGTTCATGACCTTATCGCCTCCTACGAAGTTGGCATCAAAACATTGTATAACATGGGGGCAAGGAAGCTTATTGTCATTAATGCTCCACCTATGGGCTCCGCGCCGGTTATGCCATACATTGGTGAACCTTTGAACATACTTGCCACGGAGTTCAATGATGGCCTTAAGTCCCTCCTGGCCAACCTCAGTTCCAAGCTCTATGGCCTTCGCTACTCTATCGCTGACTTCTATGGTTTCTCAAATGCTACGTTCATGAACCCATCTGTCGCTGGTGTGTAACTAAAGTACTATATAGATTTTGCTTCTGGATCTCATGGAATTGTATATGTCAATATATTTGAGCAAGTCTAATGTTTCATAGTGATTTGATGATTCATTTGCAGGATTTGTGGACACTGTCAAGGCATGCTGCAAGGGATCCTGCAATCCTCAAGCTGGACCGCCTTGCCAAAATCGTAAAGAGTACTGGTTTTGGGATGATTTATCCATAACACAGCAAGCTGCGAACTTAGCCGCTGCTGCATTTTATGACGGCCCTGCTCATTTCACTGTGCCAATCAACTTCAAGAAGTTGGTCCAAGCAAAATGATTTCAATTCTTTGTTTTAGATCGTAATGCTCAGTGATGCATTGAGCTCTTTGTGAATCTAAGGGTCACATGTTGCTTTCTCTTCTAAGTCAAATAATGGAACGTTCAATGACCAAAATAATAGTAAGTTATAAATGTATCTAGGCTGATAAAATCAGTCTAAGAATAAGAGGATCTTGTAACATTGACTGGTATGGTGATTTCGTGTTTAAGTTCAATAAACTCTGAAATTATATCTGGACGAAGATTCGTTATGATCTGTGAGTCATGTGCTAGGACACACTGGTGTTATTATGTGTTCGCTTGCTTATTACATTAGGTTATTTTTTTGTCAGATTATGTGACTAAGGGTTACAGTTCGTTTTAAGGGCGGTAAGAATTATTCATGTTATTTCCACACTCCAGCCAAAAAGTTAACCAGACAATTACATCACCCCTCATGACTCAACCTTTCATCGCAATCAATCGCTTGATGCTAACCGGTGTGGTGAATGCTTTGCCGTTGTAAAATGCCGCAGCAGCTAGCTTAGATGCCTTCTCCGTTGTGTACCAGTTATCCCAGAACCAGTACTCCAACCGGCTGTCACATGGATACGTGTACGAATCGAGAGAACAAGGATCTTGGCAGCAAGCGTATCTGGTGTTCAAGAATCCCGTAAATAGTAATAACAAACAACAACAAACCATCAGATAGGTCATATTTTGATCTTTTTAAAACTATACGGTGATTTTTATTTACCAGAGCCTGAAGCGTTTGCAAAGGTGGCGCTGGAGAACCAGTAGAAGTCGGCGAGCGAGTAGCGGAAGCGATGGAGCGTGGTGGTAAGGTTGGACACGAGTAACCTGAGCTTAGCGTTGAACTCAGCGGCACGCCTGTCGAGGCTAGGATCACCATTGTTCCGGGACATCTGTACGGACGGTAAGCGCCCGAGGAGCCCAATGTTGATGACACCAAACTTCCTCGCGCCATACTATGCAGCGTGGTGAGGGTATGCTCATATAACTCGATGGGGCGCTGGACTTCAGTCTTGTTGTCCTTGAACGGGAAGCTCAGGTAGAAGTTGCAGCACGGAAGGAGATCCATGGTGCCCACCCCGATCAGGAACAAGGATTTGGAAAGAAAATTGTTTAGTGGCTTGCGGCTGCCCAAAACATCCTTTAGCTGCGATCTCGTGGCCACAAAGTTCTTCACTTGGTCCGCCAATGAAATGGTCATTTGTGCATTTCTAAGAAAAGCGTTCAGAATCAGTATTGTATTCTTGCATTACTGCATGTGTATGTGTTGAGTTTACTAACTGTGGATTCCCGGAGCCCAGCATTCGCAGAAGCATAGTTGACTCCAGTGAAACCCTGCATTGTGGTCGGGCTTGGCTTGGATACAACCTCGCCGACTTCATTGGTACATATCTACTCCCTTCGTTCTCAAAATGTTGTCGTTAGGAAAACAAATCTAGTTTAAAATCGAAGTAAAAATGGTTTCTAATGAAAACAACTTAAGAATGGATATAATATGTGCTATGGCATGCTATATCTATCTATGCGTTAATTATTGACTCTTGTGTGTTGGGTGGCATGCAGCTAAGGCCTTTGGATTCGAGACGAGTCCACCGGCATCAGAATCGCTTCCCAAGCCCAGCCCTACCAAGATGGAAGGTTTCACTGGTGTGTCAACTATGCCACTGGAGATGCGGGTATCCGAAATTTCACTGTAAGTCAATGCTTGTAGTTGTAGTCATGTTGAGTGTGCTGGCTTCCAAGAATGGACGTGGGTTTGCTAGTGCAACCGTTCTTCCATTCCAGCTCTTTTTTGTATTAGCAATGAATAAGTGACCTAGCATATATAACTGCGTGTCAAATTTTAATGAAGATCAACGCTTACATCCTATTGTGAAGAGAGTGTTGGATGCAATACTGATCACTAATCCTATGACTGTTTGGCATTACTAACTTGCAGAATGGAGACATTACCAATCCATTATTCTATCAAATTGGGTTCTTTGAGTCCACGAGATCCCAGATGAAGACTCTGCTGGGTGGCCGCAAACCGCTGAACTATTTCCTGTCCAAATCCCTGTTCGTGGTGGGGATCGGCACCATGGACCTCTTCCCAGACTACAACCCCTATTGGGACAACCCCGAAAACGACAACCAGACCGAGGTGCAGCGCCTTATCAGCTTGTACGGTGAGGCCCTCACCACGCTGCACGCCTTGGGCGCGAGGAAGTTCGGGATCATCAACATCAGCCCCGTCGGCTGCAGCCCAATCGTAATGGCGGTCACCCACGGCGCGGATCCGTGCAACACGGGCATGAACAATCTCGCTCAAGAGTTCAACCGTGCCCTCGCCCCACTCCTGTCAGACCTCCGCAGCAAGCTCCGTGGGTTCCGCTACTCCCTCGCCGACTTCTATGGCTTTACAAATGCCACCTTCGCGAACCCATCGGCTTCTGGTAATAGTTCAAAATTCGTAACTGAATTTGTAGCTGGAATAGAGAAATCATATATTTGGCATGTACCATGTAGTCTCTACTAATGCTCTGTTATTCTCTGTTTTTTAACTTCAGGGTTCACGAACACCATGGGAATGTGTTGGCAAGGCTATGGGACTCCTTGTTCCAACCGCACCGAATTGGGATATTTATGGATACATGACGGAGCATGCAGCGAATCTGACTGCCGCTGCATTTTACGGTGGCAGGAAGTTCACGACGCCGTTTAACTTCACGCGGTTGTTCGCAACAAATATTTAATATTTTTCATTCCCACATCATTTGCAACGTCAAGCAATAATTGAGTACCATATATGTGATGTGGCTCCAAGCCTATGCTAATGTTGTAATAATTGAAGGCTATGCATCCTCAGATGCAAATGGCGGGACATTTTATATTCTATTACAAAAATAAATTCATGAACTATAAGGTTCAAGTCTGTTTTCAGAATTCAATTATAAGCAGCGTCAGTAAAACAGATTGGAGTACTATTATATCTGCAGTGTTTGTACAGTTTATTTCTATTAAATCTTGATGTATCATTTTCACAAAAAAAATATTTTATGGATAACTAGCACTCAAGGTAACAACAGATCTGTAGAACTTATTACTCTGTCCAGTGATCTTTTTTTTTGAGGGCACTCTGTCCAGTGATCTTCCATATTGAAACCATCAACAATTCGAAGCAACTGTAAGGTCCAACTGACTAGACACGTTAACACTTATTCAAGTACAAGCCGCCAAACTTTATCCCCGTGGCACATACATTACGGTATGTAAAACAAAGAAATTCATCCTTTCATCACGATCAACCGCTTGAAGTTAACTGGCGTGGTGAACGCTTTGCCACTGTAAAATGCCGCGGCGGTTACCTTAGCGGCCTGCTCCGTCATGTACCCATCGTCCCAGAACCAGTAGTCCTTGCGGTTGGAGCACGGAGCCCTGAAGTAGGAGTTGGGCATGCAGGGCCCTTCGCAGCATGCGCTGATAATGTTAGAGAACCCTGTAAAATGGCAGAGAACACACCAAGCCATTACAAGCCATGTACGTGCACTTTACCAACCAAGCATGCATCTTGATCGATCGTTGTTCAAAATTGTGCGATAATGATACTGATTTAGGGGCGGGGGAAAGATGGAAACGGGTCCTGCGTGGGGCGCTCTCGCCTCCGCGGCGACGCTCCCCTCCACAACGCGCTCACCGCCTCCAGCGCCGGTGGCCACTCCGGCCCCAGCGTCCAGCTCCCCACCAAGGCCTCACGCCACCCCCGCGCCCCTACCATGTCCTGTCACCCACCCATGCCCTACGTCGCCGAGGGAGGACAGCCCTGAGAAGCTAGACTGGGGCTCCATTGATGCGGAAGATGGAGCTTTCGCGCAGCTAGCTGCCTTCTCTGGTCAGCTGGCGTGCGCGCTTGGGCCTGAGAGCCTTCATGGCGGCCCGGATCTACTGGCATTGAAGACGTCGGATCTCTGTGCCGCGCCGACGGATCTGCATCCACAGCTGCAAGCCACAAGCAACGCGACAAGCCAAGATACCTCGCCGGCCAGCCAGCCGGATTTGCTGGAGGAAGGTGAATGCGCCGCTTCCCCTCCTCGTACCGGATCTGCCTCCCATGCCCCGACCAAGGCACCGGCCTCCTCCCTTCTGGGCAACAACGGGCACCTGCAGCAGCCGCTCGACCCGTCACCATCCAAGGCCCCGCCGCGCGTCAAGTCGATTATCAGAGCGCCGCCCAACTACCGCCTTAACTTCTCCTCGGAGTCATCCAAGCCACGCGAGGAACCGGTCCGTCATGGTGTCTCGCTCACTTGGCAGGAGGTAAAGCCTAAGCACTGGTGGAGAAAGAAGCAACCCCACTCTGAAGCCGAGCATTCAAGCCGCCGCAGTGGAGCGGGCCACGACGCCGGAGTTAAGGCGGGAGCCAGCCATCAGCCGAGCGCCTATAAAGCCTTCCTCAAGGGCCGGTGCTTCCGCTGCCTTGCAACAGATCATCGTGTAGCTCACTGCCGCGAGCCTTTCAAGTGCCTCCGCTGCAAGCGCAACGGGCACTTCGCCCGTTTCTGTAGAGCCAAGCTCGCCGCCGACGAGCCCTCTACTAAACCTGCAACACCTGCTGCTCCCACCGCGCCATCCATCCACAGCCGCCTCACCTTTCCACCGCTCCATACACTTTCGATCCACGATCGCCTCACTTTTCCGTTGCCCTCCGCTCCGCCGGCCACCACCAACGTCCACTCCCGCCTCACCTTCCCCGAGCCACCACTCCTTCCGACGGAGACAATGGCGGGCTACATCGCCGGCCACCCCTCCCAGCGCCCCGCGACGGGAACGGCGACTGTGATTTGCACCACCAAGATGACGTACGAGCTCCAGCGCCTTCACCACCGTGCGGTCGTGCTGTCTGCTGTCGATGGCTCCTACCCCGCCAGCACCATTGAGGTGGCGCATGCCCTCTCGCGCCGCCTCCGGTTTCCGCGCTACAACATCAGGGCCTCCAAGCACAGGCCGGAGGATTTCCTCGTCAACTTCGACGAGAATGACCAGCAAGAGGCGGCCTGTCGGCTCGGCCGGATCAACATTGGGGGCACGACATTCAGCATCTCCCCCTGGCGTGAGAACACTCGTGGTCTCCGCCAAACCTGGTGGTACCACGCGCTGGTCGGCATCGAGCACCTTCCCATGCACGCGTGGAACAAGGACGGCATCGAGCAGGTGCTGGGGAGCTCCTGTATCTTCGACCGGCTGGCGACGGTCTCCTACACACAAGAGGAGACGGACGTCTGCTACTGCTGGATCTGGGTGTGGAACCCGGACCGCATCGAGCTGACCAAGACGTGCACCTTCCTCCCCGAGAACGCCGGCCACACGCCGGAGATCAACGACCTGCCATCCCCGCTCAGGACGGTTGCGCCGCCGCCGGAAGGTTTCATGCAGGAGGTAATCATCCACCTCATCAGTTATGAGATTTGGTCACCACCACCGGCCGCTTCGCCTGTTTCTGCACAGAGTGGCCTGCCTTCGTCCGTGTCATCGGCGTCAGACGTGCCGTTCCCGCAGACCATCCCTTTCACCTGGCACAAGGGAGTGGTTGATGGCCGCCCGCTCCCGCGGCGTTACCCAGCGCCGTGCCGGGGGCCGGTGGGCCCATCCACCGTGCGGCGTCAGGACCCCGACCGCGACGACGACGACGACCGCGAGCCGTGCCGCCACTGGCACGACACCTACATGGGCAGGAGCAGGCCGATCGACGACCTCCCCCGCAACAACCGCTGCCGTACGAGGTCTCCTGGCCCGGTCCATGGCGGAAGACAGCACCAAGCCCTACCTGCAGAGCCGGTGGATGCTGCCGACGACATCCGCGGCCGCACCCGCAGCCGTTCGCCGACATACGGTGGCCGGCTCAGGGAGCCGGCGCGCCGCGAGGATGCCGACTGGGAGCGGCGCAGATCCCGCTCCCCGAGGAGGAATGGGGCCCACAATGAAGACGTGGTACGACGAGCTGAAGCGACAGTCGAGACGCTGCATGCCCGCCAGCGGCAGGAGATGGGCGGCCTGGAGCCTGCGGACCAGTACCACGGGCTCCCTGCATCGCGCGGCGCGACAGCTGCCACCTTTCCGGAAGACCCCCTTCTGGCGTCGTTCGAGGGAGCCTGCTCCTCCGTTTGGTCGCCTTGCAGCTTCCTCTCTGGTGAATCCCTTGACCCCATGCAGCATGAGTTTGAATTATTGTCTACTGTTCCTGTCACGGGAGAAACATGCCCAGATGAGAGACTGATGGGGCCCTCTTCACCAACCTACACGCCTGTCTCTGCCGCCTGGGCCGGACAGCATGGAGGCCCAGCATCGCCGGCCTACGCTCCGACCTCTCCGGCCTGGGATGATGAGGCGGCGCAGTTCGCCCCTGGAGATGCCGGCAAGGCCGGCCCATCCACCACTCAGCAAGATGCGGCCGACAACCAGGACCACGACGACGCGGCCCATGCAATGGTGGACATCACCGATCAAGTCAACCAGAGGAACATCACGGAGATGGCCGACCAACTCATCCAGAGCATTTTCCACCCCGCCTCACCGACCAACTCATCCAGAGCATTTTCCACCACTACAGCGCACCACCTCGACCACTCCGGCAGCTGCGAGGACGGGCCGCAGCCGTCGCGCCCGCTCCAGCCCTCCAGCGGGAGGCGCGACGTCCTCGCGCAAGAGCGCGCGCCTAGCAGCTAGGCCATCCCAGGTGCCAGTTGCTTGGCGTGCCGAAGACAAGCTCATCCGAGACCTTGGCCTGGCGGGCCCGGGGGAGCAGATATCAGAGGCGGTCAGAGCGAAGTACAAGAAGATGTACAAAAAGAACCTGCCTACCAAAGCCGTGGCGGCCATGGCGAATCTTGCTCGTGTCTCCACTCCGGCGGTCATGGAGGCAGCGGCGGCGCTGGCAGTGGAGCCATCCACTGGTCCAGCTGAGGCTGGGGACGAATGAACCCCTGTCTTGATCAGCTTCTAGTCGTCTAAGCAAGTTTCCCAATGTTAGTCAATTCACTATGTTATGTCTGTTGTTGGGTTAGAGGAAGTGCTACGGGATGCAGGCTTTTGGGGATTTTAGTGGGGTCTGCTCCCTCCCAGGATCGGAGTTGGGAGAGTGTCAACAAGTGTTTGCCTGTCGTCAAGAATTGTGGTTGTCTGTCAGCAGTGTTTCGTAATCAGAATGTCATGTTCCAGTCGTTTTCTTCAGTGCCCAAATGTTAGACCACAACCTTGCAATTATGTGCTGGAATGTCAGAGGCTTGAATCAGTCAGCTAGAAGAGAAACAGTTAGGAACCTTTTACAATCTGCGAAACCAAATTTAGTCTGTTTGCAAGAAACTAAGTTAAGCAGCATTGATCAAAATCTAGCAACTGATTTTCTGGGACAAAGACTAGCAAACTACATATATATGCCGGCTGACAACACAAGGGAGGGATTATCACTGCATGGGATTCGGATTTTTACAGTGTGCAACTGCTGCAGATGGGCAGCTACTCTGTATCAGTCAATGTGGAAATCCGAGGAACTCCAAACTCATTCATCCTGACAAATGTCTATGGCCCGTGTGATGATCAGGACAAGCCAGTATTTCTGCAGGAGCTGGTGGCGCTGCTGCCTCTGAATGGACAGTCATGGCTATGTCTGGGCGATTTCAATCTTATCTATGAGGCCAGTGACAAAAACAACTTAAATCTCAACAGAAAGCTTATGGGCCAGTTCAGAACTGCTCTAAACCGAAGCGAGCTCATAGAGATAGCACTGCAGAACAGGAAATATACTTGGTCAAATGAAAGACTGAATCCAACAATGTGCAAACTTGACCATTTCTTCTGCAACAAAGACTGGGATGCTATCTTCTCAAATGTACAGCTACAAGCACTCTCATCCTCCATGTCTGATCATTGTCCACTCTACCTTGGACAAACAGTTGGACCTCCCAGGAAAGCAAAATTCAAATTTGAGAATTTCTGGGTCCGGGTGCCGGGATTTCATCAAGTGGTGCAGCAAGCGTGGGAGAAGCCAGTACATGGGCAGTCGGCACTGGTTGTCTTGAGGCAAAAAATGCAGAATGTGGCAAAAGACCTGAGAGCATGGAGTCGTTTCCATTTCAAAAACCTCAACCTGCAAATGGAAATCGCCCAAAACATAATCCTCAACTTGGATCAGGCACAAGAATCAAGGAACCTCACTGTGGAAGAAAGGGAACTGCGCCAAGCTCTTAAACTGCGTGTTCTGGGACTAGCAGCGGTACAGCGAGCGAGGCGACGACAAGCATCAAGAGTCCTCTGGCTCAAGGAAGGCGATGCCTGTACCCGTTTTTTCCACCTCAAGATGAACGGTCGACGCCGTAGGAACCACATTGCGCATTTGCAACGACCGGACAACACTTTCATCTGGAAGCACGAGGAAAAGGAACAAGCCCTGCATGAGTACTACAAGGATCTGCTGGGAACATGTGTACCGCGTGATTTGACCTTTGATTGGCAACGACTGCAATTGCCAAAGCTACAGAACAGTGGACTAGACCTCCCATTCTCAGAAGCGGAGATCGAAGCGGCAGTCCGCCAATTACCAGCAGAAAAGGCACCAGGGCCAGATGGGTTTACGGGCACTTTCTACAAAAGCTGCTGGCACATCATCAAGCAAGAAGTTTGCAGCGCTTTCAGTGCGCTATATGCAATGCACACTGGCCCGCTGCACCAAGTTAACACAGCAGAGATAACCTTAATCCCAAAAAAGGACATCTCACTAATGGCGAAGGACTTTAGGCCAATCAGTTTGATTCACTCTTTTGCCAAGCTGGTCTCTAAGGTGCTAGCACTCAGATTGGCGCCACACATCGACAGCCTCATCTCCAGATCACAAAGCGCATTCATCAAAGGAAGGTGTATACAAGACAACTTCCTGTATGTCCGCAATCTGGCCAGGGCATACCACAAAACCAAGACACCAGCGCTCCTATTCAAACTGGACATTTCAAAAGCATTTGATACAGTGTCTTGGGAATATATGCTAGAGGTGCTATCACAGAGGCTCTTCCCCTCAAGGTGGCGAGATTGCTGGCGCTACTGTTTGTCTCTTCTTCTTCAACCATCCTCCTGAATGGCGTCCCTGGTCCGCAAATCAACCACAAAAGAGGTCTCCGACAGGGTGACCCACTTTCACCGTACTTGTTCATTCTTGCAATCGATACGCTGCAGCGAATTTTTGATTTGGCAACTGAAGATGGGCTCCTCACGCCATTGCGGGGAAGACAGGCAACTCTACGGCTCTCTTTATATGCAGATGATGCTGTGGTTTTCACTAACCCAAATCCGGAAGATGTCAGCATGGTGGTTCAGATAATGGAGCATTTTGGCAGAGCAACGGGCCTGAGAATCAATATGGAGAAAAGCTCGGTGGCAACAATAAGATGTGCAGGAATAAACCTACAGGAGGTCCTTCAACCTTTCACTGGACAGCAAGTGCCATTCCCCCTCACCTACCTTGGACTGCCGCTCACTCTAGGCCGGCTACGCCTTGTACATTTACAACCAATCCTAGACAAAGGGCGAGCGAAAATGGCAGGATGGAAAGGGAAGCTGATCAATATAGCCGGCCGGCGTGAACTGGTGAAATCAGTGCTAACTTCCATACCCATCTACCTCCTCACAGCAATGAGGGTACCCAAGAAATTTATCCATGAACTTGACAAAGCTAGCAGAAAGTTCCTGTGGGCTGGTGACGAGAATTTGACTGGAGGCAAGTGCAAAGTGAACTGGAAGAAAGCATGTATGCCACTTGAACATGGGGGACTTGGCCTCAAACATCTTGGTTTTTTCAGCAGGGCTCTCCGGCTTCGCTGGCTTTGGTTTGCTTGGAAAGACACTCACAGGCCTTGGGTCGGCATGGAAGTGCCGGTTGATGATTTTGACATTGCCCTCTTCACAGCAGCAACACGAGTGCAGATTAACGACGGGAATAGGGCCTTATTCTGGGTCTCCTCATGGCTGCAAGGTACATCACCGGCCACTCTCTTCCCTGCCCTCTTCAAGCACAGCAGAAGAAAAAGAAGAACGGTTAAGGAGGCATTGGAAAATGATAACTGGATAAGGGACCTAGCCCATAACCTGACGGTGGACCTCATTCTCGAGTACATACTCTTATGGGAGATGGTACAAAATATGAGACAACACATCAGACCTGGACAAGATGAAATCACCTGGACATTGACTGCCAATGGAGAGTACTCTGCAAAGTCAGCATATCTCCTGCAATTCCAAGGATCAACAACATCGGCCTCACATGTTAAGGTATGGAAACGTTGGGCGCCACCTCAGTGTAAATTTTTTGTGTGGCTGCTGCTACAGCAACGGATCTGGACGGCAAATAGGTTGCAGTTGAGAGGATGGGAAAACTGCTATTTCTGTCAAATGTGTGAGCGAAACCTTGAGACGCCCAAACACCTCTTCAATGAATGTCAAGTGTCGCGTGAAATCTGGAGCAAAGTGGCGCAATGGGCGGGACAACAGACCCTGCACCCAACAAACTGGACAGTGACTTCGAACTTGGAAGAATGGTATATCTCACTGTCCAACTGCCACAGCAGCAGCAAGGGGGTCGCATCCTTGGCTATGCTCACGATCTGGTCCATCTGGAAGGAAAGAAATAACCGGGTTTTCAACAAACGCTTTCGATCAATCCAACAGGTGGTCGATTCCGTGCAAGACGAAGCGAGACAATGGATAATGGCCGGTGCGCGAAATCTGAGGGAAGCGTTGCCAGCTGAGACAGGTAGTATGCCATAGATTCAGGGTCTCGCCTGTAGCTCATCCAAATTATGTAACCGGTCTCTAGCTGTTTCTATGCCTGTTGGGGAACGGGACGTGCCTAGGCAGCCCACAAAACGTTCCTGATGCGCCTCTGGTGCACAATGTAACCTGCTTCCTGCTTATTAATATACGCCGCGGCGATTGCCCCGGGTCTTTCAAAAAAAAAAAAATGATACTGATTTACCGGCAGCAGACGGGTTCGCGAAGGTGGCGTTGGAGAATCCATAGAAGTCGGCGAGCGAGTACCGGAAGCGGTGGAGCTTGGCGGCGAGGCCGGACAGGAGGGGACCCAGGGCGGCGTTGAACTCGGCGGCGAGCCTGTTCATGCTCTCGTCGCAGCCGTCGCCGTGGCCGGAGCTCCCCTGCACCGACGGCACGCACCCGATGAGCCCGACATTGATGACCCCGAACTTCCTCGCGCCCATGCCGTGTAGCGTCGTGAGCGTCGCCGCGTACATGTCCATGAGGCGCTGGACTTTGGTTTTGTCGTCCGTGGGCGGGTCGAAGGGGTTGCTCTCTGGGAGGAGGTCCATGGTGCCCACACCGATGAGGAAGAAGGATTTCGATAAGAACTGGTTCAGTGGCTTGCGTCCGCCGAGGAGGACCTTCAGCTGGGCTACCGTGCCATTGAAGTTTACCACTTGCGCCGACAACGGAATGGTCATATCTGCGTTCTGCGAATATGTGTTGCATGTCAATCTCATTGTATTCCACTTGCAAATTGTTAAGTTTTTGCAGTATGATTGAGTTCACTTACAGTAGACATCCGGATCCCAGCGTCAGCGGAGGCGTAGTTTGTGACACCCCGTGTCACGGATGTCTAGTTAGTGCCCACCCAAATGAACAGAATACACAAATTCAAATCAAGTTCAAATCTCGAATTTCAAATTCAAACAAGTGTCAAACCCATGCATGTGAAGGAACTCAAAAATTTCTGTAACGACTTGAGCCAACCAAAAATTGTGGTGATAGCCCTTCGGATATCAGATTGGGAGAATTTTTGGCGATTTTAGAAATTCATTTCGAGGCTCCAATAAATCCCCAAAGCTGAAAAAGTACCCAACTTTGACCAGCTGCCATTTGCATTTCCCTTGGAGTCCAGATGTGCATGTTGGCCAGTGGATAGATCTTTCCAAGATCTTTCCAATGGTACCAAATTTTCTAAATTTGGAGTTCATTTGCTAGTCCAACTTGTGTGCCAAAGTTTGGGGAAAAATCAGTTTTTGAATAAATCCGAAAATTCGAAGATGCTCCCGGGCCCACCTGTCGGTCTCTCCTCTCTCGCTGAGCAGCATCGGCGCCTTTCCGCCGCGTGGCTGCCGGCGTACGGCTCCGCCGCGCGGTGCTGGGCCCGCCTCCGGCCGCGGAACGGCGTCAAAACGCGCCGCGCTCCCTCTCCCGGCCTCACTCTCCTATTTCCCTCACTCCCGGACCGCAAACCCTAGTCGCCATCTCCCAGCCATTGCTCGAGCTCGAGTCGCAGCTCGTCGCCGGCAAGCTATCCTCGACCGAGCTGCTCACCTCCGAGCTTCGCCATGTGGTCCGGAGGCTAGCGCCGAGGTCGTCGTCGTACGTCCGCGTCGCGAGTCTGCGAATCGGGCCATCTTCTTCACGTCCGGCCATGGACTAGCGCATGCGCCGCCGCCAAATACGTCCACTCCGGTGAGCCTCGTCGCCGTTTTGTTGTGCCTTGGAGTGCTATGCTCGCTTGCGCACCACCCTTGCTCACATGTTTCCCTCCTCCGCAGCCCGTCTCGCCGGGATTCGTCTTTTCCCCACCGCCGTCGAGCCGCCGCGACCACCCCCTCTGACGAACTCCTCCTTCCCGGCGTCCTCATCGTCGACAAGCTCCCCTCCGAGGTCCGCGCCATCGCCCTGAAGCTGGTGCTCGCCTTATCTTCACACGAGCTCGCCTCCCTTGCCCGGAACGCCGCCGCGCAACTCCGGCCGAGCCGCCTCCCCGACGCCGACCGCCGCCGAGCTTCCTCGTCGACGAGTTCTCCTCCGCCTGGACCCGCGTGAACTCGGTGAGCATCGAGACCCTGTCGGTTCGCCCCCTCTTCGCCTCCAGCCGCCGGAACGCCGGCCTTGCCAGCGCCGGCACCGCCGCGCGCCATGGGCGCGGGCGCGCCCCGGGTCCGGTGCGGCTGCACCTGGATCCGGTGTGGCCAGGACCCTGTGGCCCATCGTGCGGCCCGGATCTGAGTGGCTGGATCACCTTGTGGACAGTCCGGATCTGTTGCGGCCAGATCTGTGTGCCCCTTGTGCGGCCTAGATCTGATTGGTCCGTCGGATTTGTAAATCTTTTCCCGATTTCTTTAATTGCCAGAAAATACCAGAAACTTGTAAAATCGATAGAAAAAGAAATACACATCAGAAAAATGCAAATCCAATTTTGTTGGACTCCTGGTACTCCGATCTATCCAACAAAATTGTCAAATCGAATAAAGACATTTATCTATTTTCTGGATAAATGCATAAGTATCAAATCTTGTTTAAATCATAAGAAATTCTCTGTAAATCAATAAATCACAAACTCTTGCAGGGTTGTAAATCATCTGATAACACACTTACAGAACATTTTTCCACTGTCAGTTAATGCTTAATTATTTTCTTATAATTTATTTAATCCGCTATCTTGTTTAAATTATTATAAATAATCCATATTACAATAAATCGCCAAACTTCACTGTAAATTACTTTCAGTGGTGCTCTTCTTCACCAGAAAAATGCCACTGGACACAAGTTAATTTTCAAAAATTCATTTAATTTAATTTACCCTCTCCGGTTAATCTAAGTGATTAACTTAACTAGGAGTCAATGAAGGAAATACTTCAAACGAAGATAATTAATTAAGTTTTGCACTTACAGTGTAAATGACTGTCTGAAATAATTAAATCATATTGCATCATATCATCGCATCTAACATGCATTATTTCCTTGTCATGGCATATAGTGACCGAGGAGACTCCGGAGCCCCTGGACTTCCAGTTGCCGGAGCAGGCACAGGAGGAGCAGCAGACTGACACCCCAGCTGACTTTGCTAGTGCTGTACCTGAGCCAGGCAAGCCCCGGTGCATGCCTTCCTTGTAGATTTTTATTTTCTCACTTGTTTGGGGCAAGTAATTGATTGTGCATTAGGTTTATTAGGAGTTGATGTGAAACCTTAGAACTGCATTAGGACTACCCTTTCAGATCCTACCTTGTGTCCTATTTTGTAGTAGTTGGTTCTAGGGTAACGTTAGAACTTTTTTTTTTTTTTTGAACCTCTCTTTTCTGAATACAAATGTAGTATCTGTTCGTGTACATTCAAGGAGACACAACACACTCGAACGCACACAAACTCTCCTACATCTATACCCAGAAAAATCAAACGCGTCCCTCAAGAGAATAAAGCACGACTATCACCACGCGATGAGAGGTACTAGAAAAACAAAAGTCCAAACGGAAAACAGAAGAAAGCAGGCATTATAGAAAGAGACCCCCTGGGAGCCCCCAGCTCCGACGCCGTCAGACGCGGTTCCAATCGCCGAAGCCGCCGTCGCACGACGTGCCGCTGACCGCCATCGCCGTCGCCTATCGCGCCGCCAACTGCCACGGCTCCGACGTCGCTCAACACGCCCGCTGCTCGCCGAAGCTTCGACACCAGCAACTCCTCTGCAACCGTGGACGAACTCCCCTAAACGGGATCGACAGGATCCCATCTCCACGAACTCACCAACAGCGGTGGAGAGCAAGACGCCATCGATACGGCGGAAGTCCGGGAGACATTATTCCAATGACACATCTTCGCCGCCGCGCCTCCGATGTGCCGCGGAAAACAGCATCCAACACCAGCAGCAATGCCGGCGTGGCACAAAAGATCCCCGCTTCGCCACTGCAGCAATCGCATCCCGACAGCGAGCCGAACGCACGGCCCATTGGGCGCACGGACGGCCCAGAAGCCAACGCTCCCGCACAGCTCGCTAGCCAGGACACACCCACGCGGCCCACAGCCGGGGGCGCACCCGCGAAGCCAACGCAAGCCTCCAGGAGCTACGACAACCATCGCCGCCGTCTCCGAGGACGACGAGGAAGCCATCACCAGCAGCGACGCCAGCAAGGAGAACCACAGAGCATCGCAGACAACTTCGACGCCGTCACCGACGCCGCCGTCGCCCACGAGGCCCACAAAAATCCACACCGACGAGCTGACACCATAGTAGCAACGCCGGGGAAACAGAGCGCCGAAAAGTCGTCGTACCTGCGACGAGGCTCACGAAGCAGCGACATCGCCGCCTCCAGCTCCGCCTCCTGCCCTCCTGCATCACCCCATCCAGCTCCGCGTACAGAGCCGTCAGCAGCTCCATCCGTAAAGCCTTCACGCCGCCGGAAAAGCAAATCCCAACGGCGCGTCGATGAGGCCACCACAGCACAAGCACACGACGACAGACCTCGGCAACAAAAGGTCAACAGTGCCGACGACCGCCGACAACGACGGAGACGGCGCAAGACCACAACAACCCTACCCTAAATCTACCTTAAAGAAGGGAAAAAGAGAGGGTATATACATATCCTACATATCCTCCGTCGATTCAAACCAACCACATCCTCCTCCGACGCCGGCAAAGGCGCCAGAAGCGGAAGCGGCGGCGAATCGACGGGGAAAGAGGAAAATCGCCTCCCGGACGCCTCTCTGTCCTGTAGCCGCGAGAGAGTTCGAGAGAGTTGGGATGGAGTGTGGTAACGTTAGAACTTGCTATGCTTAGTGGCTAGCAGACGGTAGAAGACGGGTGGTAGGTCCCACTCGCATGATAGGAATTACTCTGGATTGTACTAGCAGAATTTAGGTTTGTTGCAGACCGGACGGGGATGTTTGATAGGAGGGTTAGAGAAGGCTGGGCCTTCACGGTGGTAACCCCGTCAGTGTCAACTAAGGACCGTTCGTTGTTGGCCCCGCTGAGCAAGTTTGAACGTACTGATCACATGCTAGTGTTTTATGGGCCTAGTAAACCTAGTAGCCTGTGACGCCCTGGGGGTCCAGCGGATACTTGCACTTTCTATCATGGTATTTGGGAGAGAAGGGATGCCTCCCAATCGGGGCGTACGTCTGGGACAGGGACCGTGCGGGAGGGCCTTTCTCGGGAGGTGTGAGACCCAGCTAGCACTAGGGGGAAACAGCGTAAACGGTTGCCGCATACGACTTTTGGCGTGTGCGTCGTGTGGTCAGGTTTCTCCTGCAGGATGTACATCGATGCCGCCGCTCTCGGAAATGAGCACCCACTTGTTCACTGAGTCACCTCGTAGTGTGATTATTGGATGATGTGATGAGCTAGTTTATTACTTATTTATTTACTACTGCACTGCTGATATGATGTATTCTTTTATACCTGTTTTAGTGATAAGTGCACTGTATTATTGGTTAAGTACTTAATCTGAATTAAAACTTGAAAGTAAGGACCAAGTAATTAGTGCGGTTTTATGCGCATGAGTCAGCCTACCCCCTTGTAGCCTTTGCATTTTTAGAAGTCGGCTGTAGTTAGCCACGTTGACGGGTAAGTCTTGCTGAGTAATTAGTACTCAGGGTTTGGCTCTTTATGTTTTTGTGCAGGTATCGTTTTTGCTTCTGCTGTTGCTCGGTGGAGTTTCTCAGCAGGTCCAGATCGCAAGGCTTCGATGTGCGGCCTTTGTATCGTCGAGAGTAGTAGTTGTTTTAGGTATCTTCAGACTTCCGCCGTGCTACTCACGTGTTTTAAATCATTTGGATCTGTTGTAATAACTTAAAGACTTAAATTTGTGCTTATTTATGTGATGTACTGTTGTGTCCGTTCACCGGCACTTCCGACTCGATCCTGTGAAAAGCGGAAACGCTACAGCTGGCATCCGAGCCGTGTTGGGACGGTACATCATATAAATAGCCTATTTTCGAAAAGCTAACCACGTTGCGAGTGAGGAACGAAAGCCCTGGTATAAGGATGTTAGATTATCAGGTGGTAATAGGAGTTGTTTGTTTACTTTTCTGTAACGACGCACCGACGACCAGGTAAGAAGGTAAGTAACATGCATGGCTCCGGAGATTACGAGTTCCGTCGATGGACAGCATATAACAGAAATGTAATGCATGGCTCAACCACATCTCAAATCACATCTCAACTCCATCTCGCCTCCTCCTATAACACCCCCCACAATCTACACGAAAAGTTTATAACTTAAACTTTAATACCCCTCAGACTCGCCATGTTTTTCTGATCCAAAATCACCCAAAAACATCATCCAAAAATCCGATCTGTTGCTGCTCCGTCGAAATTCCAGAATCTGTCTACCAACTTCAAAAATCGATATCTCCTGTTCTGCCGTCGAGGCGCATGAGTACTCGTTGGAAAGATCTCGAAGTTTTCTACAACTTTCACTTTCTGACTTTTCTCATTTGATGCCTCCAGAAGTGCCAGAATTCATTTTTGTGACTGCTGCTCGCAGTCGGAACCGATTTTGGTCTGTTGTTTGGAAGGCTCGTTGCTCTTTTGTTTTGCTCGAATGGCCATGTGTAGCTGCTTGCTATGACCGTCCGAAGCCTCCTACCATGTTCTAATTCTTAGCATGGTTGCGCTAATTGGAGCAGTTTGTGATGATTTTCGTTATAACTCTCCACATAGGGACGTTTATGGCCTTTCTTTCGTTTAAACTCTGCTATGTTGGATCAGTTGTTTCTTTATCGCCTTCCTTCAATTCATGTTTCTGCCATGATAAATTCTTTTGTCAAGGAGCTAATAATGTTGTTTACTTGGCAGAATGCCGCCTCGTCGACCCCCACCGCCACCACCGCCCAATCTGGCGAAAGTGATGGCGAACCAGACCGAGTTGCTGAGGACGATTACTGCGGCCGTCGCTCGCCCGGCCGGCAACCGAGCCCCGCAGCAGGGCTGCACCTACGCCGACTTCTTGGGAACCCACCTGCCCTTCTCGGGGTCGACAGATCCGATGGAGGTCGAGAACTGGCTGCGCACTATTGAGTCCAAGTTTGGGCTCCTTCCTGCTATCACCGAGGTGCAGAAGACTCTGTTCGCCGCGCAGCAGTTGCAGGGGTCGGCTGGAGGATGGTGGGCCACCCACCTTGGCTTTCTTCCAGCCGGTCAGCAGGTTCCTTGGGCTCAGTTCCGTGAGGCCTTCTGCTCCTTCCACGTCCCTCCAGGCATCATGCAGCGGAAGCGCAGGGAGTTTGTGGACCTCAGGCAGGGAGGCAGGAACGTGTTCGAGTATGCCCAGGTGTTCAACAACCTGGCACAGTACGCTCCAGACCTGGTGGAAACAGCCACCAAGAGGAAGGCTTGCTTCATGAGAGGACTCTCCACCAAGCTTCACTCCCGGCTTGTTCTGCACGCCAGTGGCACCTTTGAGGAGCTTGTCAGTGCATCT